>CM066334.1:40301701-40546701 GCA_033807585.1 Hydrophis major | reverse complement strand
TCTTTGAGGTATGTTGGTTTATGTGCTCCATAAATCCTAACCATAAATAAACATAGTTTCGGCTATGACCCAGATAGGCACAGAATCTGCTACATGTGTTCAACTGGGAGCCAGAAGGTCCACTGTAGGGCTTTAATTTGGATTTTTGCAGTGAGCCCAGAGTTGGATATCATGGTCTCCAACCTAGAGGCCTCTCCAACTCTAGTATTCTAAGGTAGGGGTCTCCAACTTTGGCAATGTTAAGACTTGTGGACTTCAACTCCCAGAATTCCCCAACCTGGATGGGGCTTCTACATTGTCGAATCCCGAGCTAAGGATGGGTAAATTTACTTGTAACTATGGTTCTTTGCCTTGGTGTATCTGGGTGAAACATCTGTGCAGAATAAACATTCTAGAGCAGGGGTCCCCAAAACTTGGCAACTTTAAGACTTGTGGACTTCAGTTCCCAGAATTCCTCAGCTGGCTATGTTATGAAGCTGAAATCCACGAGTCTTAAAAGTTGCCAAGATTGGAGATCCCTGTTCTGATGTTATCACCATAGCAGTGATGGCATGCTACCGGTTTGGACCGGTTCACACAAACCGGTAGTAAAAAAAAAAACCCCATGATCAGCTGAGGAGGAAAAAAAAAATCCTCCACAATCAGCTGAGGAGGAAAAAGAAGAGAAAAGCGCAGGATTGGCCCTCCCACTTGTCCCTGCGCTTTTCTTTATCCTCTCAGCTGATTGGTGCTGCAGCTGGTGGGGGAAAGCTGCACACCCACCAAGCCACGCCCACTGAACCAGTGGTAAAACAATTTGAATCCCACCACTGCATTACAGTTATTATTATTACAAAAAATATGAATGACGGGTGCCTACCCATCCCTTTCCCCTCCATCAGTGGGCCCCCATCACTGAATGGGGTCTGTAAAATAAAAGGAGAAGGGAGGCTTGGTGGCCTCCACCTTCCCTCTCAGATGGATGTGGCAAGGGCACTTATTGTTCTCTACGGCTCCAACCAAGTGTTGATGAAAACAGAAACTTTAATTAATAGCTGGAGGCTCAACATCTTCATGCTGGAGTGCTGAGTCTGCCAGATCCATTACCTCCACTCTGGCACAAGGTGGGAAAGGGCAGGAGGTGAACTCGGTCTGCTGTGAGCAAGAAGCATTGCAAAGAGACCTCAAGCATATCTCTTTCTCTCTCTCTCTCTCTCTGATTTGGAGGCCACTAAAGAGTCCAGCAAGGGAAACTAGTGTTCTTTAGGGTCTCCTTTGAGCTTCGAGTCCTCATACGGAGGCAAAAATTTCCATAGTGGACATCCGACAACTTTGAACTCCATAAGCACCACTTCAGAACCGCAAAGAGAAGTTACTTTCTCTAGCTGCACAATCACAATTTTGTGGCTTTGATGGAAGGAATAAGTTTTACTTTTTAGCTTTGGATCATTTTTTCAAAACACAGCTTCATTGTGGTTAACAACTGATTAAATTGCTTTCTCAGTTGGTTGAAGAAGGCATAAAATATTAAAAGCTAAGAATAAATGGTGTTTCATTTAGGAGATTTATGAAACTGTCCTGTGTTTTCCACCTTTAGATACTCCATCTTTTTGTTCTGTTTCACCAAAAGGTTCCCATGTGGTTAATTGCTCTTTCCTAAAAAAGAAGATTGTCGTGTTGTCCTTTCAAAGAAACATTTCTCCTAAAAACCATCGTGTTTTGCTAAACACTTTGTCCTAGCACTGAAATGAAATTTCTCTGTTTCACTTGTTTAATAAAAAAACAAAAAACAAAAAACTCAACCCTGTAAAATATGAAAACAATTGCTGGACAGAGCTGTGAAACAATATAAAGGGATAATATGTCACATGTGGAATCTGACCAAGCAAATTATCCTTCCACCATGCCATCAAATCTACCATTGTCTCTACATCCCACCCACCCATGCCCTCAATAAACAGAACTCCAGTGACCCCAAACTTCTCTCCAACTGCATTTCTATGGAAGGAATTTGGAGATAAACAACTGTATGATTTAAGGTTAAGAATTTGGAGAGACAGAAAGTACCCTTAGTAATAGCAACAGCAATAGCCCTTAGACTTATATACCACTTCACAGTGCTTCACAGCCCTCCCTAAGCGGTTTACAGAGTCAGCCTCTTGCCCCCAACAATCTGGGTCCTCATTTTATTGACCTCAGAAGGGTAGAAGGCCGAGTCAACCTTGAGCCAGTCAGGATCGGACTTCTGGCTGTGAGCAAAGTCAGCCTGCAATACTGCGTTCTAACCACTGTGCCACCAGGATTCTTGGTTGGATGTTAGATATCAGGTTGTTAGATAGCAATAGGGTTTAGGCTTATATACTGCTTCATATGGCTTTACATCCCTCTCTAAGCATTTTACAGAGTCAGCATTTTGTCCCCAACAATCTGGGTTCTCATTTTACCAACCTCGGAAGGATGGAAGGCTGAGTCAACCCTGAGCTGGTCAGGATTGAACTGCTAACAGTGGGCAGAATTATCCTGCAATACTGCATTCTCACCACTATGCTACCAGGTCCTACCAAAACCCTCAGGGTGCTGCAAACTCACCTTGACCAAAGCTCATTTATCTGAAAGAACCACACTGTGAGCTCAACCACATTGCTCTCAGCTTCTTTTGAGCATCTACAATGTGAAGGAACATGCCTTGAACCAAAATGCAGATATATATGTGGATTTCAACTCCCAGAATGCCTGAGCCAGCATAGCATTCTGGGACTTGAAGTCTACACGTCATAAAAGGGACATGGTCCCCCACCCCTGCCCTAAAGGGAGCAAACATGTTATCTTCTCTCTCGATAAGCCCAGCATCCCTGTAAGTAAACCATATCCCAAAAGAGCATGGCAATTTTCATCAGTCAAATGTTGGTACTTGGCAGAGGCAGAACTGCTTGATGAGATGAAGAAAGCAAGGTTGCAACTCAGCTTGTTTGTGCACAAAAGGACTGGTGTAGAGCAATGAATCAGAATGAGTATGCTAATTCTGTTAGCGTGATAGAACAGGCCTGATAAATTAATTAATTCAGCCTCTTCCAATCTGTCCTGAGCCTCCCATTTCCTCATAAAATCTGGGAACTTACAGCAAGATAGACCAATTGCCCCAGCCATCAGAAAAATTGCATATCCTCAGTGGCCTTATCTGCATAATGAGACAGTTGTCCTCTGCTTCGGGAAAAAAGAACACCATAGACTAAACCCCCTCCCTTCTTGATTTATCTTTGTTGTGAAGAAACATACAAGCTCAGTAATGTCCTATCTTGTTGCTGCCCCAATTTCGGATGCATTGAGTGCATTTTGACCGATGAAAGCTCAGGAGTCTACTATGATGTCCCCTTTCATCTCTGAGTAATGATTGCCTTTTCGTTTCTCGGTTGCCTTATGATAAGCTAAGTACCAAATTAATCAAAGCAAGAGACTATCAAGTGCAATAAATGGTTCGGATCAGGAAACTGGTGCAGAATTAATAAGAGATCATTGGGTTAGCTGTGCAGAACAGAACAAAGAAGTCATCATTATAGGTGGGTATGAACCCAATATTGCATCTCCACTTGGAAGTACTCTGGCAAACAGATGGTTCACATTGGCTAGCCCAACAAAAAAAAGCACCACCCCAGAGCACTTCCACTGGTCAAGTGGACCTCCTCTGAAGACTCCAGGACCAGCCACAAGTCTCATTAATTTCCATGTATGGATCTATAAAATTGCTGTCAGGATTCTGGCAGTTACCCCCATTTAAATCATGGGTCTCGAGCCAAACTTCCAAAACTTCAGAAGGATTTATTGGGACATGTCCGGCACTGCCTGGGTGTAGCCGACTCTGAGACACATAATTTATTGTCACCCTTGACCTGGTTCCCCCCCTCAAGCCCTGGGTGTATCCTAATTCATATTCTCCAATGGGACATATCCATAGCCCAGAGTCATCAATCATGCTCTCCAGTTAGAATTTTGCATAGCAGAAACTTCAATTGCCTAGTTAATATCTTTGAAAACATTTATGGATTGCAGTTTTGGTTTGCAAGCTGCTGCACTTCTCCCCCCTCCCTTTCTGTCGGCAACTCTAAAAAGACCATAGAAATATTTTATGAGTTGACCATTATTGTATATAACATGGATAGCCAGAGCTACCAGCAGAAAGGTGCTGAATCGTATAAAATCAGACACATCACTAGAAATCAAGATCACAAGACTACGTCTGATTTACTTTGGCGGTATCTTGCATGCAAATTCACTGGAGAAGTCAATGATGAGAGGAATGGGTAGCGGACCAAGAAGAAGGGGCAAGCAAAGGACTCATTGGTTTGACACCATCAAAACTGGTGTGAAGGAGCTGTGCTTGACATTTGCCTATAAAGTCTCCCAAGTGCCGGAAACAACTGAACAGTTAAAAATGCTGCTACCTATTGATAAGTAGCAACATCAAAACTGATGGATACCAAATCACAGAAGAAGTAGTGCAAGATCAGAAGATGTGGAGAGATCTGATTCAAGAGTCAGACACAACTGAATGGATATCATCTTCATCTTCATCCTCATCATCCTCTATAAGCGGAAACTGTTTGAGAAGAATAATAGGATCCACAACTTGGCCTTTCCACTTTCCACATTTCCTCAAAGCCAAACTAAAAGTTGTATGGCAAAGAGACTCGATTTAAGAGTTAATTAATGGGAGTAGGTGGGACTGCTCAACTCTCTTCCCCCAGCAACAAAGAAAATCCATTCCTAGTGTAGAAAACAAATCATTACAGGTAGTTCTTGATTTATGATGGTTGCTTAAGTGATTTGCTTACTGGCCACATGATTCCTTTACCCATATGACTTGCTTTATGACCATGGTAAAAATGGTTATAAAATCGAGTCCAGTCCTGTGGTGCCTCAACTTACAACTGCAATGGCTTACAAGCAAAATTCCAGGATCTAATGTGGTCTTAAATTGAGGACTACCTGTGCTAAATTCCCAGAGAAGAGATTGATCAAGGATAATGTGTCACCATGACTCTGGACACTTTGTGGGATGAAATATTTCAAAATTAGAAGCTCCTGGAAGAGGCGAACTGATCTTCTTGGTCTACCCATTAATTTCTTAGAGAAGTAGCTGGACCATTTGATGAAGAAATGCTGAGCAGAAATTGACCAGCAAAGAGCTCCTGGAAAATCTAATCAATATGTTAATGCAGTAATTTACCTTTCCCTCCTTAACACACATTCTTTATGATAAAACAAAGGAAGAGGACATGGAAGAGCTTGAAAGAGTATCAACAGAAGATAGTTTCTCTCAATAGAGTAAGCTGTGGTTTCTTGACCTTAGTTTGCTGGATATGCCACCGCAGAATAAGCAGGAAGAGCATCGACAGAGGAGTGTCCAACCTTGGCAACCTGTGGCCTTTAATTCCCAGAATAACTGGCTCAGGAATTCTGGTAGTTGAAGTCCACAGGTCTTCAAGTTGTCAAGGTTGGACATCCCTGATCTATAGAGTAGAAAGCTCCATCTGGAAGCCTCCAGCCTGCTTCACTGAAGCTCTGCTTAAAAAAATAAGGTAAGGCCCACAACACATCAGAATAATAGAATAGCAAAACAGCAGGCTTGGAAGGGACCTTGGAGATCTTCCAGTCCAACCCCCTTCTCAAACAAGAAACCCTGTACCATTTCAGACAAATTGTTGTCCAGTCTCTTAACAACCTCCAGTGTTGAAGCACCCACAACTTTTGGAAGCAAGTTGTCCAGTGGTGGGATTCAAAATTCTTTACTACTGGTTCTGTGGACGTGGCTTGGTGGGCGTGGCAGGGGAAGGTTACTGCAAAATCTCTCTTCCCTCCCCACCCCACTAACCTGCTTTCCAGCTCCGTTCTCCTGGGCAGGGCAACTCCAGAAGACCCAGCCAATCAGCTGGGACTCGGGAGGTAGAGAATAAATGGGGGCAGGGCCAGTCAGAGGTGGCATTGGCCGGTTCTCCGAACTACTCAAAATTTCCACGACTGATTCTCCAGAACTGGTCAGAACCGGCTGAATTCTCACCTCTGAAGTTGTTCCACTGACTAATGGTTCTAACTTTCAGGAAATTTCTCCTTAGCTCTAGGTTCAAACTCAAATTTTCAATGCTGAAAACTAGGTTCAACTTAACCCAGTTCAGATGAAAATATTGAACTGGGTCCTTCAAACCCAGTTTACAATAGAACCCATATCTGATCCCAAACATGCCTGCAGCATTTCAACAATTCCAAGTACGGGCATACCTCATTTTTATTATGCTTCAGTTTATTGCTCTTCACAGATATTCCAGGTTTTTTTTTAAAACAAGGCCCTCCTCCAGCAAGACAATACAACTCGCTCAGATGAGGGCCAGTATTTTTTAAACTATGAAGAGTTTTGTAATTAACGTATGTACCTTGTTTTCTTAGATGTAATACTGTCACGCTTAGTAGACTATAGTACGGCTGAACATCACTTTTATTTGCTTTGGGAAGCCAAAATATTTGTGGGAGTTGCTTTATTTTGTGATAATTTACTTTATGGCAGTGATCTGGAACCGAAGCCGCAAGATCTCTGAGGTATGCTTGTAATTCTTTCCAGACAATAAAGGAAGTTCTTACACGTAACTCTCCCTCCTCAAACCCTCTGTGGTTGTGGGCCAGGAGAAATAGTCAGGAATTAACAGCCAGGCTGATATTTCCAGGAAAATTATCTCTCATTAGGGATCCAGAAATGGAAGAACTGGGTTTCCAAGTACAGGTAATCCTCAAATTATAACCATTCCTTCAGTGATTGTTTGAAGTACAACAGCACTGAACAAAGTGAGTTACAATCATTTTTCATACTTACAACAGTTGTAGCATCCCCAGGGTCTCTGAACAAAATGCAGATGCTTGGCAACTGACTCATACTTATGACAGTTGTAGTGTCTCTGGGGGTCATGTGGTCCCCCTTTTGTGACCTTTTGACCAGGAAAGTGAACGCGGATGCCATGTTTTAATGACCATGTTTTAATTTAACAACTGCAGCGATTTACTAAACAACGATTGCAAGAAACTTCGTAAAACGGGCCAAAACTCCCTGAACAACAGTCTCACTTGGCGACATAATCGTTGGGCACCGTTGGGCTCCTGAGTTGAGGATTACCTAGTATCAAGGATTCAAAACCATCAAAAGTTCAAGTGGCCGGTTGAACCGTGTTCAGAATTTCAACCTGAGTTGTAGAAACATTGACATCAAGAAGGCTTCCTTGACTTTTGAGCCCTTACATCTGTTCTCCACAAATCACATCAAACACACTCTTCTCTCTGTTTCTCTAGCCTACAGATAAGTGATACTTACAATATTTCTGGACAGATGGCCTGCTTCAGCCCACACTCTCAATAAGTGAACAACAAGAGTATTCCCTCTTCAGTCAGTGTGAAATCCAAACCAGACAACTGGCTGGCTCCATGCAGTTGAGAGACACGGAGCTTAAAATAACCCCGAACTAGTCAAAACCTGGGTGAACGTTGCCTTCTCAGGCACCCAGGTCATCTTGCTGAAATCCTGCCAAATAACTTGATGTCAAAAAGTTAGTGTTAAGATTGCTGCTTGAACCTGTGAGAGGCTCACTTCTCTGTGAATAAAAATCGAGGGGACAGCCTGGTCTTCAAATCTGTCTAACAGCTTTCTTCTGAAGAGGATGGAAATGCCATCATCTTTGCATGTTCTCATTATTAGGGTGACCTTCTCCAGTCTGAAGTTGGGGCATCTCCACTGTTATTAAGCAGATGTCATCATCCTCTTTTTCCTTCCAGGAATCCTATGCCGTGCATATAACTCCTCTCTTGCATGCCATTCTTAGGAAGTGAGTTAGGATGAGGCAGAAGGAATCGGGGCCAACATGGCCAGAATGGGCCTTCAGGGAAATACTTGGCCAAGGTTTATAATCTGATTATCACTACTTCTAACCCAACACTCAACTACTGCCATCAGTATCCATGGTGTCCTGTAAACAGAAAAATGTCCACAACCAGCCAGCACAGCAAAGAAGGCGATCGGGGTCCTCTTAGATATGGTTGGAGTATGTAGGCTGGGGAAAAATATCTGATGGCCATGTTCAAGGATATGATCATTTATGTAGAAGTAGGAAGTATTTTCAGAATTTGCACCTCTCAGTCTTACCCCTAATTCTAATTCCCATCAATATTTGGAAGATCAAACATCAACTTAGCATCTGGAGTCAGAGATGGATTCAAGGGTTCCAGAAACTGTGATGATAGACAGATAGACAGACAGGTGGCCTCAACAATTGTTTGGAATACTGTTAGTTTGGAAAGGACTTCCTATTAAATGGGAAATGCACAGCCTGAATTTAAGTGTAAACAGCTTCCTTTTTAATACACACAGAAAACTGGATTGTGTTTGACAGCATGCAAAACTTTGCAAACCCATTTAATTTCTATTTTATGTTGGGGCCTTCATAATGAGCAAGCCACCTTCCAAATGACAAAAAAATAAGGTAACTAAAGGAACAAAGGTGCAGGGATTTGTTTACTGAAATAAGTGTCAATGTGCTTGGGGAACTTTTCAGCCACAACCACAGCTCATTTTTTCTTCATAATTAATCATTAGTCAGTTTCCAAGGCAACCAGGGGTCAAAAAGAATCTATGCAAGCCACTCCAAGGGGCCAGAGTTACAAAGATGACATCATCAACATAAAATGAAGAAGAACATCTCCTTTTGTGCATTTTAACTGGAAAAAAAGGCTTTCTCCCCATTCCAAATGAGGTTGTTTACAACTAAATTAAATAACAGCAATGCAAGGACATAGCCTCATTGGCCACTCTTTGAGGGGATGAGAAGCAGACAGATTTAGGCAAGGTAGAACATGAATGTTTCTAGCTTAGAGACTGGTGATACAGACAAGAGAACCCAACTTCAGTAGAGAAAGGACTGGACGTGACTGATGGTTTGTAGTGTTACACATTGGTGGAAGAAGCTATAGAGAGCAGGAAGAAAAGCAGCTATTCTAGTCCAATTGTTTACAGAGTTTCTATCATCTGGTGTTGGTTTAAGAGGACAAGAACATCTTTGGGTCAATGATGGTGAAGAAGAAAGCAAACGTCCTCCAAAGCCACAGACCCTGCCTGGGTATTTCTGTTACATCTGGCACCCAGCCTGCCTCCCCAGGACTGACCACTCTTTCCTCAAGTCTGTCAATGCAAAACATATTTTTTTATGAGCAGGTAGAACCAGATGTTTAGTTAAAAGGTAACATCTGATTAACCAGAAAAAGCACAAGAGGAACAGGCCTTGCCATACAATAGATAATGACTTTTTTTTCATGGGGCTCTCCCATGAAAAGCAGACAGCGGAAACTGGGGGAGGGATACCATCTTAAGTAGCTTCTTTATTGTATGTCATTAATCCGAAGCAGTAACTCCCTGGTGTCAAAAAGAAAAGGAAAAACTACAGGCAAAATTCAAATACCAAGGGATGGTTGTTTTCCTGCTGCTGAAGCATTGTTAAGACCACCCTATAAAAGTGTCTTATACTAAGCCCCTCCCAAATGTTGGGAAATGGACAACTTGCCACAGCCAACTTGCTGCAGCCAACTCACCATGGCCAACTCAATATGACCAACTCACCACAGCCAAGTTGCCACAGGACAACTCACTGTGGGACAATTTAACAATTCTATTTAATTATTTACAATAAATAAAAATTATTTTAATTTTTGCCGTTCCCATTTCATTCTGTCCTTGCTTTTGCATCTTTTCTTCAATTATTCTATTCCACCATTTCTTTGATATTGGTATAACGCTTGTCCTGCAGCAAGTTGTCCTGCAGTGAGTTGGCCATGACAAGTTGGTTGTCATAGACCCTAAATATGCTCTGCCTACCCCAGTTCTTTCCAATCCCAACAGCATGGTCAACTCCAACACTCCCCCTTTCTCTGGTGACACTTGTTCATGTTCATGATGCATTCCCAAATTCACCAACACCCAGAAGCGAGCAACAGGAAAACTCATGTAAACACATCTCTACCAAATGTAGTCGCATTGAAGGAGCCTCGGGACCAAACCGTCAGGACTGGATTTTCCGATGGATTTCCAAAGCGTTTCTGGATCCCCCTGATTGGAAAGAGCTCTGATTCACAGTGTCTTTTGGAGCTAGCCTCGTTTATTTCTACTTTGGAGAAGTAACATTAGGAGCCATTCAACACCACTAGGTGGTAGTTTTCCTTAAAAAGATAAAACCCTCTTTGCTGGGAGAAAAGCCAATATTCTAACTTTAGAAGAGGACGCTGACCACAATCTTTCGATGGAAGATAAAAGCTCCCGAGTGAGGTAGGGAAGCTGTCATGTTGCTGTCCTGTTTTTTGTTTTCTTCATCAAAGTCACGGACAGCTTTTATTTTTAGATCCTGTTTATCTGGATTAAAAACACAGTAGTTCATAATCGATGCTTAATGATGAAACAGTGTTTGAAATATTTACATGCCAGGTTTCTATGCTGCAAAGGGGGCTGCTGGATGGGAGAACAGGAGCAAGGAATAGAAGTCTTCACTGCTCTGACTTTTGTCAAAAAAATCCACATTGTCAATGAAGAAGCACCCAGAAGAGCTAAGGCAGCAAGAAGTCCTACAGGAAGCAATAGAATGCACAAGGAAATGGAAACCAGATGTTGTCCAGGATACAGGAACATTTAGGAACACCTGGACTTTATTTTCTCTTTCTCACACTCGAGAAAGAAGTTATTTTTTTACAACGCTTTTACTTTGATTCTTTCTTGCCATATGAACCCACTAAGGTGAAGAGCTGGCTGCATTACGGCAGCCCACCTCAACCTATACCAACCAAACATGTTTGACTCCAAGTCCCATTCTTCAATCTGGTGCAAACTTTCTTCTCACCTTCTCTGACTCATAAAGAACCATCTCAACATATCACAAAAAAGCCAAGTTCAGTCCTTGGTCTGACAAAGATGGCCCCTCTGATTTCAACTACTTGTTGTTTAGCTAGGGCCAGAGTCTCTACATTTGGCAACTTTAAGACTTGTGAACTACAAGTCCCAAAGGTGCTTTTTTCAAGAGGCAACTGGACTTTCTGGTGTTTCTTTGAAGAAGATTCGCTTCTCATCCAAGAAGCTTCTTCAGCCTTTGGGAATTCTGGGAGTTGGAGTCCACAAGTCTTAAAGCTGTCAAGTCTGAAGACCCCTGATGTAGCATGATGTGCCTAACCAGCATGAGGAAGGGAAAGGCAAGGAAAGAACATGGAGAGGCATGGAACTCATGTTTTCTTTCAACATAGACTTGCTCTATGTTTGCTTTCATGCCATTGTGGGGCCTCCTGGTTCAAGGGTTAAGGCCAGATCAAAGTGAATGTGGCACAGCAGGAGTTCAAACATTCCACTTTATTGTATTAATAATAATAAATGTCAGGGACGAATAACCTTTCAACTGGCAACTTATCCTACAAAGAGATTAAGGAATTCAATGTCCTGCATTACCACCTAGATAACACAAAGAAATCAATAGTATATCAAATTCAGGTCAAAATAAGACTTGATTTTTTCCATTAGTCTGACAAGTGCAGCTGTACAGCATGGAAAAAAGACACCACGCTGACAACATCACTTCATCCCATCATGCAGGACCAGCTCAGATTTCAAAGATACAAGAAGATTTTTGAGGATTGAGGAGCACCCAAAGACAAAGAAGAAAAGCCCTTTAAGAGAAAGATAGCTTGGTGCAAAATCTCACCCTGTAAGCTTTCAATTTTGTTCCCCAAATACTTTCTGAGGTTAAATAAGAACAATTTCCCACAGATATTTTCCATAAAGGGTGAACGAATAAGTTATTTGAGCTTGTATGGTAATAATTAACTCTACCAGGAAAGGCTTTGAATTTAACTTCCAGAAAAAGATTCCAAAACCTAAGAGATTGCAGAGTCAAGAACAGATGACACGTCATTGATGCAGCCATGAAAAGCTTGGAAAGACATGTGGTTGCTTTCATGAGCTACCAACATTTACTACTCATCTACATTTACTATCTCATCTACTCCAAATCACCTTTCAAATCTGAAGCACTGCATAATTTTTTCATGCACTGAAAACCATGTTCTAAATTCTATGAGAAAGAAAACAAAACACTATTAGCCAGTGAAAACCCAGCAAAGGTCAGTGAGACAAATCCATCACTGCCATAACTCCTCATATTAAGGCTTTGAAGTTTGCTAGCCACTTATTATTATTTATTTCTAAGAGACCCGTTTGAGCAAAACTAGGTAGCCCAAATATTGTTTCTCACCCAGCAGATGGAGACAAATAGTAAACCCAAACCTTCACCAAAGAATTCTTTCTTTGGACAGAGAATCAGGATATGGAAATACAAGCTTAAATGAGTAATGTTTTTTGCTCATGAAAGCCAATTACAAATTCCTTGGGGAAGTCAAAAATCATCAGTCATTGGCTCAGAATTTCTTTCTATAAACACGCTCAGGACTGCTTTGTTCTGAAACTGTTTCTGGGTGTTGGTAAGTTATCAGAACTCAGGGAGGATGATATTTATCGGCCAATCCCACATGCCTGTTGCTACAACCACCACAACTTGATTACTTTTCTAACTCCTAACGTATTTAACCTTTGGGGGGATACACAAAAGCAAATACCCAATCCATCTATATCAGGGATTTCCAACCTTGGCAACTTTAAGACATGTGGACTTCAACTCCCATAATTCCTCAGACAGTCATGTTCTGGGAGTTGGAGTCCACAAGTCTTAAACTATTCGTGTACAGGAAAAGTCATGCCAACTTTTTTCCAGAAAACTCACACTTCAATGCCAACTATTTCTCCCTTACCAGATGGGGACATAAGTCAAATGGACATCCAAACATGAAGTCACAGCTTTTCAAGCACCAGCGAATTCTTCTTCTTTTTTTTACGGTCCTTTGAAAACATTTTTAGAGGCTGATTAATAGGAGCTACAGCAGGGATGAATGGAAAGAAACCTCAGCCACAAAGCACAGTGGGGGAAGGAATAGCTTTTATCCAGAAGAAGGAACAGTTCACCGGCAAGAAGGGGAAGAAGAAAAGATGGAGGAATTGCACAGGGGAAAATTATACCGTGGCACAAAAGGCAACACGTTTCAAAACATTTCAACCACAACACAATGAGCTCAACAACAAATGTGCATTGATAGCATTTCAAATGTCATTTTGCTTTCATCTTGCCTCTTTGGTCGAACAGTCTCTGTGGATTTATATTCCATTTCATGACACATTGCTAATGATACTTTTTTTTCGCAAGAGCACAAAAGCCTGAAATTTGTGAGGTAGAAACATTGCCTGCAAGATTAATAACCCACTAGCAAAGCTTCCCGGGAGAAATGATAGCATTCATTGAGAAACTGCTCTGAATCCCAAAATATACCCCAGTCTACAGGGTATAGCTAGGCTGGAGAAAAAAAGGGGTGATATGATTCCAGTATTTAAGGGTCTGCCACAAGGAACAGTAGAGGGCTTCCTGCTTGAGCAGGGGGTTGGACTAGATGACCTCCAAGGTCCCTTCCAGCTCTATTCTGATTGATTGCTTGAATAGGGTCTCCATTCCAAATCAAATGGATGAACAAACTGGTCCAATTCAATTTGTTACAACTCTTCCCATCTTCACCTTAGTTTATTGTATTGTTTTTAACATTTAACCACCCAGAGAAGTTGGGAGTCGGGCAGTACGTATATAAGTTGAATTACTACTACTGATAATGTGAAATCCTATTTGGTGCAGTGGTTAAGGCATCAGCTTAGAAACCGAGAGACCGGGAGTTTCAAATTTCCCAGGAAATACACAAGGGACCACTTCCGTTTTCCACAACTCCCAACACCGGAAGTACCAGAGAAATCAGGCACGTAACTTAAGAATATTTTCAAGAGCAGCAACAATACTGCTTCAGAAAAGAGCCAGGCAGTTTCGGCAGCTTTCCTGTAAAGTAATCTGCAAAGTAAAATTTCAATTGTGCTTTCAATTCACAACTGTAATTTACTGAGTGAAGTTACATTGTGCTAACTCATCTGCAATCCTCAGCATCTACCACAGTGGGTTTTCAGACACTCCTAGATTTCTTCCCAGGAAGAAGATTATAGAGTTTCATATGATGATGCTCTCTGTATTTAATAATTTTCTCGCTGTCACACATGAAAATAGGACTTCGGTGGCTACTTTGAAAGCAGTTGTGGGCAATTCTTCTTTTACAAGGCAGATCCAACTTCAGAGTATTTGCTTAGCATACACTGTGCAAGGTTACCTTCTGTAGAAACCTCATAGTTAGGTCTTTAAATCATTTCAAGTGCTGATCCACCTCACCCTTTTGTTCTGCATAAAAATTTCCCTACAGAGTTCTAAAAATCTGGTGACCTTTTTCAAAACCGGCCCAGGGAAAAATCTTAAAACTACATTGAATAAAACACTCACAATCTCGAAGCCTAACATTTCCAACCATTAAGAGACACCATGGCAGACGCTCCAATCGCTTATTTTTAATTTTGCTATCCACTTATTGCCCACTAGGGCTAATCTGGAAATAAGGTTCTCCAGTATGCACAGAAGCATTAACGACAAAATTGTTTCATGCAGCCACATCTTTTCCCCAGTTTTTGTGGCTGTGCTCAGAAATTCTGAAAAGGTCCCAGGGAAATAGATCTATGTCTCTGCAAAACCTTACGGCCAGAAGAATACCTTCAAAGGCTTCTTGTTCCTTTTCAAAAACAAATTCCCCAAATTCTTCAAAATGATGGCATTAATATCATAGGAGTCATGTTTATCCCCCAAAAGTCCTGCCTTAGTTATGAAAGCCAGTTGGGTGACTTTAGACCAATCACCAGAAGACAGTAAGTTTTTGTTCTGCCTTAGACACAAAAGCCAATGGGTGACTTTGGGCCAGTCTCTCTCTCTCTCTCTTCAGTGAGCTGAAGAAGCTTCTTGCGTGAGAAGCAAAACATCTTCAAAGAAAAACACAAAAAGTCCAGTTGCCTCTTGAAAAAAAGCACTTTTGGAACATCCATGACCTGGATGGCTAAGAATCTCCATAGAGTAGTTTGTTTACTGTCTTTGAGTAACTGTTACAGTAATAAAGGCAGGATAAAATTTCTCTTTAAAAAGATTTAAAAGGAGGAAGGGGGAAAAAGGAAGCCAAAATAGTGTAGTCAACAGCAGATAACTGATCTGAGTTCAACTCTCTACACCCTCTAAAAATGTCTGAAATTCAAAAGATGGGCTCTAATTCAGAGATGCAGCATAAATGTTTCATGCCAAATGGACTAACCATTCATTAGTCCATGCTCCTATCCATTCCTGGCTGTAATATTCTTTTTAACCCAATACCAACCCATTCACTAGGAGAACAAGGAGAGAGTCAACCTGGAAATAAGGAGGAATTTTCTGACTGTGAGATCAATCAACCACTGGAACAGAAGTTGCCTTGGGAAGTTGTGGGAGCTTCGTCCCTGGAGGCTTTCAAGAAGAGACTGGACTGCCATCTGTCTGAGGTGGTATAGAGGCTCCTGCTTGGGTGGAGGGTTGAACTAGATGACCTACAGGGTCCCTTCCAACTCTGTTAATCTGTATCTGTCTATACTAATTTCTATAAGACAATAAGTATTCCAAATCCTGTAGCCCTCACACTTTCGCTTGTGCTCTTTTTAGAACAGAAAGAAAATCTTATTGTGTTCATTTCTCTCAAAGTTGCATATATTCTTCCCTTCAAAAGTATTGCTATTCATTCTTAAATAGCATTTCTAAATATATATTCCATTGCTTTGTTTCAGCTGAGAGCTGTTGCAACGTATGAACAACTGCATATCCAACAGACAGCACCACTTCCCTTATTCATTTTAAAGGCTGCCAAAAAAAATCAATTAATTCTGCTCTGAAACTTACTCAAGAATCCCAGCAAAGTCTATTCCTGCCTTCACCCCAATGTCCAAGGGATCACCAATGTTCTTATGAAGCAAACTTCCAATGAAGTATGGATGCTTTTTCTTCAGAATTCTTTCAAAGAATAGCATAAAATGGACAATTAAAAAATATTTACCATACAGATGCTTTGTGGACATTCAATAGTTGGATGCAAAAAGGATAAAGCTGAATCCATCACTCCTACATTGCAATTAATCCTAAAACATTGGTAATGGCAATCAATTCTGCTGTGGTAAGTCTCTGGCCAACATAGCTCAACTTGGATTTAAAATTCTTTATTATCACCTGAACTTCAGTCCTTTTGAACTCAACATATCTACTAGCTGCTGTTTGTAATACTTTTGCTTTGATCCTCTGGTTTGCAGGCAAGTCTTACCTGTTGAGATGAAGTAAACAAATAACCATTTTCCTACAGCTAATACTTCCCTCACAAAGGAAGAAACGGAAGGAGTGCTAGTCCAGACTGTGGCATGGATCAGTTTGGTGAAACCAAAAGCAAGATATAAGATTCAGTGGTGAGATTCAGGTTTTTTTTACTACCAGTTCTGTGAACTTGGCTTGGTGGGCGTGGCTTGGTGGGCGTGGCAGGGGAAGAATACTGTAAAATCCCCCTTCTCTCCCCACCCCACTAACCAGCTTTCCAGTTCCGTTCTTCTGTGCAGAGCAACCAAAGGAGACCCAGCCAATCATCTGGGACGCAATGGGAGGCAGAGAAGAAGAGATGGGGGCCAGTCAGAGGTGGTCTTTGTTGGTTCTCCAAACTACTCAAAATTTCCACTACCGGTTCTCCAGAACCGGTCCAAATGGGCTGAATACCACTTCTGACGGGATTCTATCTGAATGTTCTCCTAACATCCTCAGAAAGCAACTTTCAATCTTCCACCGCCAACCACAAAATTATAAACAGCACAAAACTGCTTTGATTTTTTTTCCTCCTCAAGATAACATAATAAACAGACTGGCAATTGTGAGGCCAACGCTTTCTCAGATGGGCGATTCTTACTACAATTTGCCCATCGCCGTTCTCTGCACCTCTGTTGGATGATCAGGGCTTATTTTTATCAGTTAATTTTAGCACAGAGTTCCAGCACATGTCCAAAGGATTTGATATCCAGCAGGCGGCCCCTTACTATGCAGCTTTCCTAAGCTAAATATAAAATCCACTGACCACAGAAACCTGAATGAGCTCAACAACACCAGACAAAAAGTGTTATTTCCCCAGAAGTACAAGGCTCCTATTGACCCATAGTACCCAGAAGCAAAATTGTTGTTGCCTTGTTCGGAGGGGCAGCCCCAAGAGGTGGATCTTCTCAAAAATACTGAGGGCTTTCTGCTCAGGTAGACCTTCTTGACAGGGTCTCCAGCCCACCCCATGTACTGAGGTCAGTCCATGTCCTGTCCAAAGGCTTTCTCTATGTCAAGGGTCTCCAACCATGATAACTTTAAGACTTGTGGACTTCAACTCCCAGGGAGTTGTGACTGTGATTTTGGAAGAGGGCCTTCTCAAATTTAGATTCATTTCTGGAATGCTGTCTGAAACATTTCTTCTCGGATTCTATTGTCCTTGTGCCAGGCATGATAACATCCTCTGGCCTGATAGCAGTCCTTGCTGTTGGCCTTGATCAATTATTCTTAGTACTGTATTGAATCTTCAATTATTTCTTCCCTGAACTGATCTGAGCACCCAGTGCTACCAAGCAATGCATCATCATCTTTGGGGCCCACATTTTCATCGAAGGCCATGGAAAGCCCCAGCCTTCCTGCCACCATGATGCAAACTCTGATTTTGTGTTGTGTAATTTACCTTGCATTGCTGCCCCTGCCCCTACAGGAAACAGCCTAGAAAAAGGGTGGCTGGCTTTAGATATTCCCCAAAACAAAGAAAAAAGCAACAGGGGCCCTGCCATATTTCAAAGCCATCTACAACACCCCGGTGCCTTTTCCCTCCATATTTTGCTTCCGCAATTAACGCCGGGGTGGAAATAATGGCTTTCTTGTTCATTCAATGAAGGCCAAAGTCTGAGCCAAGTCCTCCACGAAGCTAAGGAAACGCGTATTGAGGAGGCAAACAATCAGCACAACAAGTGCTGCCTTTGTGCCTCGCCGCTCTCCTTAACTGCGAATTTATGAACTCCATCTCAAAAGAAATCAAGGCTGGGGTAGAAATGCAGAAGGCACAGTTCAGGGGAGGAGGAGGAAGAGGAGGAAGAGGAGACTCCGTGGGCTACATGTGCTGATGTTTGTCATGAGTCTTATTCTTGGGGGTTCTTGTTCCTGCCATTGTCTCAAGGCAAACAGTGGTTTTCATGTTTACTCCCCATGAATCCAGTGCATCAGGCATGCCAGATGTGGAATGGCAATGTCTTGGGTTTTTGTTTTGTTTTGTTTGCTGAAGTACCTATCTAGTTAAAATGTCAGCTTGGATTTTGGCTTCCGGCACCTCGAGGAGAAATACTCGGAAATGTTTAGAAAAGGAATAAGGACCATTCCTCTTTTGACATGTGTCCTTACATTTGCTTTTTTATTAGTCCTGGAAGAACTAAGAATCGCTGACATGGTGGTCAGGGCCTTCTTCTTCCACCAGCCACGAGGAAGCCCTCATGGGTTAGCTATCATAATGTCCTAGGATTCCAAGATCTTTTGCTCAGCCTAATTCAGAGAAACAAGCAGCATGCAGGATTCATGAATAAGGAGTGTTGAATAAGGAATAGGTGCTGGTGCAGGATTCATGAATAAGGAGCAGCAAACGTAAGAGGAGTTGCACTGGATTAAATTAAGGAGTTAGGAAATCTAGGAAGTCCTGAATGAGGCCTGAGGACAAATTTTACTGACAGCAAATAGCATTCCAAAGAACAAAGAAGAGGATCAGTCCATTTAGCCAACAATATGAACTACTTCCAGAGGAAGAAGGGTGGAAGAACAAAAAGCCAGAGAGCAGATTGGCCCTTCGAACCTCTATGGACAAAGGAGAGATCCAGAGGTTGCCCACAAGTGCTCCAGATATCTCTCACCACAAAACAAGGGATTTTGAGCACTGGAAAGACAAGGGATGTTGCTCAAACGTTAGTCTGCACCTTTGAAAAGGCACTACAGCTTGCGTACTTCCTTTTCCAAACACATGCAGAAATTTTACTTTTCAGTTATTAGAAACTTTTGGATAGACAAGTCTGAAAATGCAGTTTAAGTCTTCTTTCCATCCTTAATCAAAGAAAAAAAATAACTACAAGCTAAAGAATTTATTTAAAAATAAATGAATAAATATCAAAAACTTGATTAAAACTTTAAGGCTAGAAATGAGATCCTGATAAACATGAAATAAGATTTTGGAATTAATTATAAAGAAACCTTCCTGTGGGAAAATACCTTTGTTTTGATTTTGTTTTGGTTTTTTTAAAAAAATAAGATTTTAAAAATTGGACACTAGAGGGTACTAAAGATTTTATTTAAAAGAAAAGAATATATAAACTCGACTGGTAATTATAGAATGACACAAATATTCTAATACTGGAAATGTTGAAGGATACTTTTGAAAAATGGGAGTCAGAAATTAATGACAACGTCAACCATGATATCTGCCTCTATGGATAGACTTTGTCCAGAAGATGTTATGAAAAAGGGACAGATTTTACCTGACAAGACAGAAATCAAGTTGAAAGTGGGTTTAAAAATGATTGGCTACAAAAATGGGGAAAAGATGTTACAATGAATGCACAAAAGAAACTGGCTGATGTTTTAACAATGAAAAGGAGGCATCCTCTGTCCTTTTCCAGCTGTCCTTTTTACTATTTCTTTCGATTTTTCCAATTTTCTTTTCGTTTGTACTAATTTTTACTATAGTAATTGTAATTTTAATAAAACGACTTGAGAAAAAAAAAACGTGTTACCAACACAAATACTGTTTATCCATATACAGCAGGTACCTAATCCACGCTTAAAGCTATCAAATCCAATGATCATCATCACTCCCCCAAAGGAAATGAATTCCATAAATTAATTATGTAAAAAAGTAATATGGAAGCAGCACCAGGTGCCAACTCCTACCCTTGCAAAACAATCTTGATATCTCACTAGAGACTAATTTTAACAAAGCCAAAGACCCTGAAGGAAAGCCTTTTTCTTTTATAGTCTGACATGCAGTAACCTATTAGGTGAATTGACTTAAATATTAGTTAATATTGGACTTTGGCCAACAGAAGTTTAATTAAATTTCTTTTTTGCCAAAGCGTAGAAGAAATGTTTAAATGAGTCTCAGCCTTGCTTTGAGATGTTATTTATTTTACATATTTGATCTATATCCGTAGGCCAACGTAACCAGAATTAAACCAAGGAAAAAAAATTATGTTAGCCTCAGCTGTGATGTGTTTTATTAGACCATAAAAACCTATTAAATTGTTGTTTGAAGTTTAGTTTTAATTTGCTTTGTGTATATTTACTTAAATTCCTACTCTAGTGTTTTACTATTTACCTAGATGTTCTACCTGTACAATATTACCTGCAGACAGTAGTCCTATGGGACTCGGCAAGAGTCAAGGTCAATAAACAAACAAATAAATAAACACAGTACATTGGTTTTCATCTATTTTTCTCTATCCTAATTAAAAAAGGCTAGGTGGGAATACTGGGAGCAGCAATCCATCAAATGCATTCCTTTCATCTTGTCCAGACACTTATCGGTACACCTCTGAGTCTCTGAGTCATAAAATGCTTTAATGGAAAGATGCAAAACCAAGAAACGGGTGGGTAATTCATGCAGGCAAGGAGAGCTACGTGCCTGAGAAAGCGCTCACAGACATTGTGCAGGGAGGACCGAGAATTGATGTGCGAGCAAAATTGGGAGAAAAAATTTACAGGCCACTGAGATTGTTCCAAAACATGGGCGCAGTGCAGGATTTTCTGATGCCACCAAAAATATCAAGCCACTCAGGGGTGGGATTCAAATTTCCTAACAATCAGTTCTGTGGGTGTAGCCTAATTTGTGGATGTGGCTTGGTGGTCATGTAACTGGGAGTGGCTTGTTGGTCACATGACTGGGTGGGCATGGCTTGTATGTAAATATTGTAAATATTTATGTAAATATTGAGGTTTTTTTTATAAAAAAAGAGCAACTTTTACCCAAAATCAGGCAAAGCAGGCAGGCAGATGGAGTTGCTCACAGAATCACAGATTCACTTAGAGATCTACCATTCTGCAATCTTCTACCTGAGTCTGCACTGAAAAATAGGAGTTTCAGTCCTAAGGAAGGTTCAGCTCTGCTTTTAGATTAGCTAGAAAGAAAGAAATCCTGCTTTCTACCTTAGCTAAATCTCCCTGCACAGCTGATATTCAGAACAGCTGATGGTTGGAAAATAAAATGAAAAATAGCAACTTACCAAAAATTAGGCAGGCAAATTGGATGGCGTGCATGTCAGGTAAGGAGTGAACCAGACCAACTAGGTAGAAGCCCACCCTTTTACCTGCTATAGAAATTTCAAGTACAGTATTCCTCGACTTGCCACCACACTTAAGTACAACATTTCTGCTGCTAAGTGAGGCATTTGCTAAGTAAATTTTGCCCCCATTTTATGATCTGTCTTGCCATGTTTGTTAAGTGAATCATTGCAATTGTTAAGTGAGTCATATGGTTACTAAGTAAGTCTGGCTTCTCCCTTGACTTTCCTTGTTACAAGGTTGTAAAAATGGGATCCCATGACTCGGGGACATTGCAACCGTCATAAATATGAGTCAGTTGGCAAAGGTCTGGATTTTGATCACATGACCATGGGGATGCTGCAACGCTCATAAGTACGAAAAAAAAACTGGCCCTGGTTATAACTGTTTTCAGCACCGTTTTAACTTCAAAAGGTCACTAAAGCAACGGTTGTAAATCAAGGATTAGCTGTAATTCAGGCTGCAAAACAGGACTGGATTATACACCATAATGTCCTGGGAGGTAGAAACCTTTTTAAAGATCTCATGGAATGCTTCCAAACCACAGCATTATGATGATATTATTGTTACGAAGAGAAGTGGGAACAAGTGGAAAACTGTAGCCACAAGGTGAATCCAGCCAAGCCGAAGAAACTAGCAAATTATGATGAAGCATACTTTCCTTACGTATCAAGCTCGTTCCAATCCCATCTTTGCTTGCAATTTATTACAGCTTGCCACAATGAGCAAAGAGGACCACTCAATTTTCTGCAAATCAGGGATTTGTGTGAGCGCAAAACCCAAAGCACTAGACACATTGCAGTTTTGCTCTTGCAGGGAAATCAAAATTTGACTAGTTGGATTCTGATGATAAATTGCATAATTTCAGGAATTCAGGGAAGGCAGTAAATAGAAAGAGCAGTAAAGAGGAAAGACTGTGAAGATCTGAAGCTTCAGGCCAGCAGTTATATCACAATTTATGCATGAAATGCGGTGGGTCTATTTACAGTATATATGCATCAAGTCATTTTCCTCTTGGAATTCCTGCGTTTTAATCTTTGTAACAATGGAAACACCATTATTTCTGAATGAAACGGAACTGAAGAAGCTTCTTGGATGACCAGCGAAATATTTTCAAGGAAAAAACCAAGAAAGTCCAGTTGTCTTTTGGGAAAGCACCTTCGGGACAATGGAAGCTCCAGTTTCAATCAAAAGAAGCCATCCCCTCTGAATGTTAGTTTTCCAGGCTGAATGATTACATTTGGCCAAATGAAATGGACGAGATAAAAAATAAATATGACAGTACCTCCAACCTTCCTTCCAACTCTGGTCAGAAATATGGCACTCTGGCTTAGAGACAAATCCTTAGCAGTTTAGAAGGTTTGTTGAGGATGGTCAGAACAAGGAATTTGCCACTGAAAAAGGCAAGATGAGCTGATCGACAGGCAATCCCTGTTGTCTTGTAACAAAGCATTTTCTGGAGTTTTTGTGCTGAGATGAGAGTAAATCACATTTTTTAAAATCAATACAGAGGCTAAAAAAGTAAAGTCAGGGAGTGATCCACAATTAAAGCAATGTCTTTCATTTCTTTAGATGTCATCTTTCTAGCAGCTGAAGGATTACGAGGACTAAATTGTCTGTTTGCATTAATATTCCTTTCAGTGACTTCTCAAATTTATTATCCACTTTCCAGAGCTCATTCTCAGCCCTGCTTGTCCAAACCCTTGACAGCATACAGGCTCCATCCTTTTTAAGGCTTCTCCACTGGGGGGAATGTACACATTGCCAAATCCCAATTTAGCCAAAGGAACTTCTCCGTGGCACTCTTTGGTGCTTCCAGTAGTACCACTCCTTTTTTTGTGGCTCCTGGACCTTCCATACTTGCTTTAAAAAAATCAGGTATAATTCCCCACTCTTTTGAGATAATCCACGCCCTTTCTATTAAGGCTCAGGGACCAGCAGAGAGCAAGGTGTGGACTCATAACTCGAGGCTCATGAATTAATCAGGGCATGCTTCGTAACCCTGACACAAGGAAGATAACCTTTGAGACAGAGATTGGCTGGAGCCATTATCAAAGCTACAAGGAGGAAAACATTGCTTGAGCCCCAAAACAAGCAGAGAGTATGTGCAAGCAGCCAGACAGACAACTCCCTAATTCACAAGAGCGTGAAAAAAGGAGGAGGCAACATCAGACTTGCAATATTCTCTTATCATAGCCACTCTCGATAAAGGTACTCTTGGCCTTCTGGAAAATGATTCTGTGTTTGGTCTGGAAATCATGAATCCAGGCAGTTAAGGTGTATATATAGATTTATTGTACACTAAATAGCAATAGCACTTAGACTTACATACCGCTTAACAGTGCTTTACAGTCCTCTCTAGGCAGTTTACAGAATCAGCCTCTTGCCCCCAACAATCTGGGTCCACATTTTACCCACCTCAGAAGGATGGAAGGCTGAGTCAACCTTGAGCCTGGTGAGATTCGAACTGCCAAACTGCAGGCAGATGTCAGTCAGCAGAAGTAGCCTGCAGTACTGCACTCTAACCACTGCGCCACCATGATTCAGAGCACTCTAGAAGAAGCTGAACTACTAACGGTCAAAGCAAATTGGCAGTAGATAAGAATCAATGGAATTCAAGGATGATTGGACTTAGATTTCTTCTGAGCCTGAAGGGATTTGAGACTGATGAGGCATTTGACTCCTCCTCCCTCGGGCTCACCCTGCTCATCTCCCACAGTCTACCAGCTAGGACTGACAGATGCCACGGGGCCCCCATGCCACAGCCAAGTCTCTTAACAAGAACTAGGGCTACTCAATGCATCTCCCCATCTCCAAAATGCAGCTCACAGACAAGTTCCAAATCAATTGCTTAATTCTATGCCAGATAGATCAGCAGCCTGACAGCTGTATGCTGGAACATAAATTCTGAATGCAAGGCAAGAAATAGCAGGCAAATTAAGAGGAAAGAACACAGGAAAAGACATGGGTGGTGAGAGATGTCCACCTATATGGACAGAATAATAATTATAGTTTCCAGCAGCTTCTCAGCTACAAAACATACTGCACTTTAGCCAACATAGACATTGGTTTGAGGAGAGCTACAACTCAAAACTTTTGGTATCTATTTGATCTTATTGGCCCAAATAGAATAAGCTCTGATTTTTTTCCCTCGTCTCATCTGATGGCGTATAGAAATCCAGGAGGAAAACCAGGGAGGCAAACAGTCAAGAGTTGTGGGGACTTCCCAACAGGTATAAATCTTGACTGTGTTGAAAAAAATCCCTGATATTAATAGCACCAAAAAGACAAATGGAAAATTTCTGCTGCCCATCTCCAGGTTTCATCCTGACTTATCTTTCTTCCACAAGCTGAGCTAGTTTTAATACAAGCCAGATGATTGATTTAGGTGGTTCCTCTTATCTCCAAGCAATATTTCCTTCCCCTTGAAAAGCGAATGACAAAGGCAGAAATATACAAACATATTAATTCTGAAACATTTCTAGTCTAACCAAAGAATTTCAGACCTCAAAGGCCTTGGTGTCCTGGATTCACCTTCCTAGCCTTGTCATTCTTTTCACAGCTCTACAATCCATGGGCTCAGTTCTACTTGCCCTCAATGGAGGACAACGATCCTCTCGACAAAAGGCCAGAGGAAGTTCCAGGAACAAGGTAGACAAGGTTAAATCCTGCAATATAAACTACTCTGCACTGGTGTTTTCTAAAAGCAAAATTGGCTCGTTTTGCCTTCATTTTGAAAGAGAATGCCACAGAACAAAAATAGCTCACCCCCTTTATTCACAAACACAGCACAGATGCATAAATGTCTTGATCTATCCCTCTTTCAATGTAAATTCTACCCAACCTCTCACCTGATCAGATATAGCTTTTCTTAGCTGCTGTGATGACCCAGGGTGGGATATGAAATAAACACAGTCACAAAAAACAGGTGAAGCTCCTTTTATTCATTCACTTTCCTTCAAAGCTTCAAATATCCTTGACTGGAGACAAAAAACTCCCCCACAAGCAGTTACAAAAAGGAGGAAATGCTGTTTTAACTAAAAATGCCTATAAATTAGAAAGAGGAAAAACAACACAAACCACACTGAAGCAATTCAGGGAACCAGGTAAGATAAGGGCTTGAAGACGTCCACAGATATCAGAACACACACTGGGAAGGAGCCATACCCAGAGAGGAACAATAAACTAGAGATATTTCCATGCTTTGTTTCCAGCACTTGGCTGTATGCATGTTTGTCCTCTTATTCAATTGTCACAGCTGCAGCTCATGAAGATGATCAAAGCCCTCTCCTCCCCAGTAGACCACATCTCTCCCTTATCCTCTCCTCCCTGCATGCCCTAGGATGGAGAGGGGATGGGCCTGGGTCCTCCTCTGACTGCCCAGCCGGCCTCTGCCCTTCCCCAGCCTCCTCTACAACCTCCAGAGCCACACTTCCACTCCCGGTCTGGCTGTTCCTCCTCTCCCTCAGAGTCAGTCCCCATCAGGGGCATGACAGCTACATAGCAATTAAGCAACAGTTCCATTGGCTATGACAGAGATGGGGAAACTGTGGCTCTCTGGGTGTTTTTGTCCACAGAAGAGCTGCCCCAATGGTGGTGGAGAATATTGGACACGGTCATTCAGTAATATCAGAAAATCCATACATTCTACTCCTGCTTTACAGAATCAAGAGCATAATGCATAGCTCAACACAGCTGTCAGGCCCACAGCGGTAAGTTCATGTCCCACCACCTTTAGCCCTGCCTAAGAAAATCCCAACTCTTCTTCTCTTCCTTTTAGATGGTCTGCAGAGCTAGAGGGAGAGTCCTTCTTCAATTACAGGATCAACTGTTTCTTTTATCTTTTTTTGATTTAGTTCTGTTTTATATATATTGAGGTTTTAGGGTTATTATTTTACTTTAAGTTGACCCCGTTAGGCAGGAGTAGGCAACTATGGCAACTTGAAGATCAGTGGGCTGCAACTCCCACAACAGAGAGGGCTCAGGAATTCTGGGAATTGAAGTCCAGAGGTCATAAAGTTGTTATAGACTCTTATCCCTGCTGTTAGGTATCCAAAGCATCTGGACAATCAATCAATCAATCAATCAATGCATCTGACTAAAGCTGCATACTCATGTGGCATCTTCATCTCTGTATGATACTGGCAGCAATGAGAGTTTACATTTCAGTCATCAACGTTCACAAAATTGGGGCAGTTATTTAAATCAAACTCTAGATCAGGGGTGTCCAAACTTGGCAACTTTAAGACTTGTGGACTTCAACTCCCAGAATTCCTGGCTGAGGAATTCTGGAAGTTGAAGTCCACAAGTCTTAAAGTTGCCAAGGTTGGACACTCCTGCTCTAGATCCTGACAGAAGACAGTTTGAGATGTCACTGTCAGCCCTGGATTTTGGGAGCTTCAACAAGCCCCCCCCCTCTTTTTTTGGTCTAACATGACAAAGGAACCGAACAATGACAGTGAATAAATACCAAGAGTTCCAGTAGCTTAAGATGCTCTCCTTAGAGAAACACAGGGAAAACATAAAATATGTGTTGACTTTTATAGATTAAATCAAAACGGTGCATAGGCATAAAAGAAAAATCAAAGCCATTAAAAAGAAAGAAAAAAGGTAATTTCTCTATTCGTAATTTAAAGGGTTGGCGTATTGAACGCATGTTTGGTTTTGTTTATGAGGTCTTCAGGTTGCCCCAATGACAGTTTCATTAATCTGGAATGTGTTGAGATGAAATAATTGAAGAAATGGTATGACTGGTCAATAAAAGGTCCTGAAACTGAAAATTGAAGCTATTGGCTGTTCTCCCCTCCCCCCCCCCACTTTTTTTTTACAGAAAATAAATTAGGTTCTTCTCCAAATGTCTTTAAAATCATCTTGTTTTACTTCACAAACAATGGGTGGTTGAAGCTGCTGGTTATTTATGATGTGGAGTCCTTGAGCTTTATTGACATCAACAGATGCACGAGTTTGGAAAAACAGTAGAATGAGCAGAATGAATCTCATTATTGCAGAAACAGGAAAGACAAGAGACACCAAAGAACATAAAGCAAATGGGAGTTTATTTATTTTAACCACCCAATGATCCATTCAGAAAGAATCTACCGTAGAGGCACCAGGGATAAGCACTTTGTGGATTATTAGTTTGTGGATTATCACTAATCTCTGGTCTATCATAGTCCCGCTTGGCTAATTCAAAGATGATATGTCCTCCAGATTATTTTAACCCAGTTTTTCTCAACCTTGGCAACTTTAAGACAAGTAGACCTCAACTCCAAGGTTGAGAGATGCTGGTTTAACTGACTCTGAAAGAAACAACCAGCTAGGAATGGCCAGTCATCTATATTTTGGCAGATACAGCTCAGATTTTGCTACCTAAATCCATTTCCTCCAGTTTTCTATTTGCTTTTCAAATGATCCTTAGAGTCAGGTGCCAGTGTGCCCCACTGAAGATCAGTAATGATGATGTTGCAGCACAAAAAGGACTCTTAATGCAATCATGTGATCCCATTGAGATGCCTTTCAGCACTCTGATTTCCTGAGTGTGCAGAGGTGCTGGAGTGCATCCTTATTTAGACGTCAAGTCTGAATCTCTGAAAAAATCGCCATCTCAAAATTACAAAAGATTTGGCCACACATTTACAACCAAAATGAAGGACAAGAGAAATCAGGAAAATGTATCCTCTCACTAGATCCATCCACCATTAGATAATACATTTCTGAGGAAAAACAAAAGACATACAGAACAAGGGTCTCCAACTTCGTAACTCTTAAGACTTGTGGACTTCAACTCCCAGAATTCCTCAGCCAGCCACAAATCCACAAGTCTTCAAGTTCCAAGGCTGGAGACCCCCTGATATAGAAAGCAGGCAAGAGTTTTGGGCTGAGCCGTCCAACTCAGCAAGCAGAATGCGGGCATGACAAGCAAGAAAGTACAGCTGTTACAGTTAAACTGTGGTTTAGCACAACCTGGGAATGAGGATTTCTGCTTGTATGTTTATCTAATAAATATTGTTATTTTTTTAAAAAAATGGAAAATATTTCAAACATGGCCAAGCGTGTGTGTGTGTGTGTGTACATTTATGTGTGTGTGTAATGGTTCCACTCTGTTATTACAATAACTCTGATCTTCTGTGTCCATATTTTGCCAGTCGGTTTGTCACTGCAGCGTGCACAAGCGAAGGAACAGATGCCATCAGGCAGAGCTGCCGTGGTTTGGAGCTCTTGTTCCCAAAAGGCATGTAGGAAACATGAGCCAATTCTCATAGCAGTCGATGATTTTCTCTCTTGCCTGAATGGCTCCGAGCCTCACCAATCAACACTCTCCCCAGTGGCTCACCACTCCACATACACATCCAAGCCAGGAGCGGCTCTTTCAGAGGCTGTGGAAAACAGCAACAAGGGAGCCTCTGTCAAAGTCCATCTCTTTGTGTCGGGCAAAGATGGAGACCACCTAAGGCAAGAACACTCTGGATGGGACCACTGAGGGCCCCATGGAGGACCCCTTCTGGAAGTTCTAGTTTGATGAAAAGAAGGACCAGGGGGTGACAGGAGAGCAGGGTTCCAATCTCTGAGGGATTTGCAAAAAGAAGAAGGGGTCCACCTGCTCTCCAGAGTGCCTGAGGAGAGGAAACTACTCAAGGAGAGAAGCAACCTAGAACTCAGAGGAATTTCCTGACAGTGAGAGCAATTAATCAGTGGGGCGACTTGCCTCCAGAAGTTGTAAATGCTCCAACACTAGAAGCTTTTAAGAAGAGATTGGACAACCATTTGTCTGAAATGGTATAGGGTTTCCTGCCTAATCAGGGGGTTGGACTAGAAGACCTTCAAGGTCCCTTCCAACTCTGTTAACTTCCACCATGTGAGAGAGGCAGGACATCTATTACAATAATAATAATAATAATAATAATAATAATAATAATAATAATAATAATAATAATAATAGTAGTAGTAGTAGTAGTAGTAGTAGTAGTAGTAGTAGTAGTTGCTAAGTTTGGGGACCCCTGTTGTAGAGCCTTAAAGTGTGAACGCAGCCATGCTGGCTGGGGAATTCTGGGAACTGAGGGTCCACAAATCTTAAAAGTTGCCAAGCTTGGAGATCCATGAAGGATAAGATAAAACCAAGATGGCTTGATCAGATCAAAGGCCAACTTGGAACAATCAAAAGGAAAGTCTTAAATATAGCCGGAGGGTAAAATACCATTGCTCAGATCCTTTCCCTCCTTCAACAGCATGTTGGAGAGACATGAAAATCAGCAAGTAGACATAGCCATCATGTCATTCAACTCGCTAAGTTTTTAAAATGCATTCTTTTAATTCTGCATATCTGTGTAGTTTGTCATTTGATTCTTAGTTCAAATCTTGCATATTGCATTTGCTGGATATTTGCTTGTTTTAGGGAGCAGTTTGGTGTATATATGTGCACAATAGGGGAAGAAATAACATTGCACAATGCATGTACTCTGAATTTTGACGAGCAACTGGCATAAATACATCCATCCAATCTCAGGGCGGCCTCTCTTCAACTTGCCACCTGGTTCTTTCCCACTTCTTCATGTCTCATGTTTACCTGACGTGCAAGAGTTAAGCTTTTCCATGACTCCAAAAAAAAACACAGTATAATTCCACTTCGTGGCTCTGGGTTGATTTACAATTTCAAGGCAAGGCTTGGGTTTCAATGCACAAGGTGGCAATCTTGACATTGGTTCATGGGCAAGAATTAGGGGCGACAGGCTGAAGACAGTTCACTCTCCAGAACATCCTACAAGCCCAAAAGGAGCAAAGCCAATCTCGTCTGGCACTCCGGGTCCTAAAAAAAGTCAGTGCACAGGAGGGGCTGGGGGAAACCACCATGTTGTGATTTTGCATTCTGAGAAAGACAGAGAGTTTCCAGATTTGCCACAGTCCTGGGTTTTCCAGCTCAGGTGCCTCCACTCTCTCTGTTTCCCCAGCCGCCCTTATCAAGACAAACTGCATTTCAATAAGAGTCATTTCTACTTGCTTCCTACAACGGGGGAGGAGGGGGTTAGTCTGCCATTCAGTCGGTCTCTTCAAGAGTACTGTTTTAGTAGTGCTCTAAGTTCAGTGCACACAAAGGGGAGAGGAGGGGATGCCTTGGTCTTAGGGCGGTAAATAGAGGACACACCTCATTGTGTTTTCCATCTTTGTTCCTGAGAAGGCATCCTTAAATGTTGAATAATTTAGCATTCATTTGATTTGAAGCACTTTCCCCAGGGTAGGAGAGGGCGGGAAAAACATCCACCCCAAAGGGAAAGATAGAGAAGGAGAGTTAGAAGTCTTTGCTAGTAAACAGTAGGCCGGGGGTCGCCCACCCAAGAAGTTGCCTCCCAGTGACATAGCTTTAAGACTAAATATTTGTGTTGCATATGTGATATGGTAATACATGGCAGACAAGTGACTTGTTTTATACTCACCCACCTATATGATCTATAAAACTCATGAAATAAGATGGATAAAGTAACCTATGGTGATTTCTGTTACCTTTTTAGAATGGAATGGAATGGAATAGAATAGGAATAGTAATAGTAATAGTAGTAGAGTAGAATAGAATAGAATAGAATAGAATAGAATAGTAATAATAGTAGAGTAGAGTAGAATAGAATAGAATAGAATAGAATAGTAATAGGAGTAGAGTAGAATAGAATAGAATAGAATAGAAATGAAATGAAATGAAATAGGAGTAGAGTGGAGTGGAGTGGAATGGAATGGAATAGAATAGAATAGAGTAGAGTAGAGTAGAGTAGAGTAGAGTAGAGTAGAGTAGAGTAGAGTAGAATAGAATAGAATAGAATAGAATAGAATAGAATAGAATAGAATAGTAATAATAGTAGAGTAGAGTAGAGTAGAATAGAATAGAATAGAATAGAATAGAATAGAATAGAATAGAATAGTAATAGGAGTAGAGTAGAATAGAATAGAATAGAATAGAAATGAAATGAAATGAAATGAAATGAAATGAAATGAAATAGGAGTAGAGTGGAGTGGAGTGGAATGGAATAGAATAGAGTAGAGTAGAGTAGAGTAGAGTAGAGTAGAGTAGAGTAGAGTAGAGTAGAGTAGAGTAGAATAGAATAGAATAGAATAGAATAGAATAGAATAGAATAGAATAGAATAGAATTCTTTATTGGCCAAGTGTGATTGGACACACAAGGAATTTGTCTTTGGTGCAAATGCTCTCAAGTGTACACAAAAATATATATATATATTCATCAAGAATCATAAGATACAATACTGAGTGATAATCACAGGTTACTAATAAGCAGTCAAATCAAACAATATAAACTGTAAAGATACAAGCAACAAGGCTGTAGTCATAAGTGGGAGGAGATAGGTAATAGGAAGGATGAGAAGAATAATAGTAATGCAGTCTTACTAAATAGTTTGACGGGGGGTTTTTTGTTATCTAAATTTTTATCTTATCAGAGACTGAATGCAATTCTGTATGTGAGAGAAAATAAAACTGAAACTTCCACACAAGTTTTCTCTAACTTGGAGCCTTCAAGTGATTTCTACTTCCATGATTCTAGCCATTGTGGTTATCCTGGTCCATAATTTTTTTTTAATTTCCTATCCTCTCCAATGAAAATAACAACACCTAGACAATGTCTATATTGATACCATCAAGGGAAAGAAGCAAAACAGTTGCTGAGACCTACAATGCCTGCTTGTGTCATCCATCACTGCCTTAGAATAATATTAGGAAGACACCCTTGGGGTTAATATTAGCGACAGCCAATTCCTCAGATGCCAAGCAAGGATCTGCGCTCCTTTTCTTTCAGTGTCTCCCAAATCTCTCAGAAAAGATGGCTAAATTGCCTCAAGATGGGAAAGGCCTCTTCCCTCACTTGCCTTCCCTCTTGCGTTGGCCATGTCATTGGAAGAAAACTCTCCACCCAGGGTACCACCTGTCAAGACAGAACAGGATGGGTCATAGCTCTGCCTGCTTTCTTGGCAGCTCCTTCTCCTAAAACATCTGAAACAGAGAAAGAAAGGTGAGGTGGAGAGTTAGTTTCACCTCTTGGTTCTTCAAGATATCTTCTCGAGAAGAACTCCAGATTGGTGCCTCCCTCGTTCTCTTCTTAACTTAATTAAACCTGGGAAAGGAGCACACTCGGCCTTAAAGATGTTCACAGATTAATGTCCCTACTATAGAAAGAGTGTTTTTTGTCAGGGCAGCCTGGTCTACCCAATGATGGGACAGAGCATACCGCTTCCGTTTTCGCCTTTCAGCCCCAGTCCAGGAGCCTTCGCAGGCAGTCGCTTTCATAATAAACTATTTTTGTGTTGAATTTATGTTTTACTGATGAAGAAATAAAGGGAGACAAGTATGGATCTGTTTCAAGCTATTTAGCTCTCATCAGCTAGCCATACCCTTCTGGGATTGGAACTTGGGCTACTTGCATATTAGGTAGATGTATTAACCTCTAAGCCACGGGCTCTCCTCCTTTTGTCAGTTATACCAGGGGAAAGATTAAGTGTTTTTTTGTAAGGCAACCTGACCTTCCCAATTATGGGACAGATTCATAAATTCAACACAAAAATAGTTTGTCGCAAAAGCAACTGCCTGTGAAGGCTCCCGGATTGGGGCTGAAAGGCGAAAATGGAAGCAATATGCTCCATCCCATAATTGGGTAGACCAGGTTGCCCTGACAAAAAAACAATCTTTCCCCTGGTATAGCCGACAAAAGGAGGAGAGCCCGTGGTTTAGAGATTAATACACTCTACCTAATATGCAAGTAGCCCAGGTTCGAATCCCAGAAGGTAAGGCTAGCTAATGAGAGCTAAATAGCTTGAAATAGATCCATACTAGTCCCCCCTTTATTTCTTTGTCGGTAAAACATAAACTCGACACTCTAGAAAGGTTTCCAAATCAGCCACTCTGTCTTTGGAAACGGAGACACCAGCCTTCCCTGTTTAAGGTCCATCCTTGAGATCCAGGTCATTTCTACAGCATGCCAGAGAATTAAGCATGCAGAGCTGCTCTGAAACAAAGACAACCCAAGACTGTTATTACATCAACCGACACAACTGGAATTCTGCAGGGAAAAGTCAGTTATTATTCAAGAGGCTTGCCATCTTCCCTCCACCAAGCTTCAGCCTGCCATTTTGTTTCCTCAATCTTGCATCATTTTTAGCTTGAGTAAGAAATCCCTTGGAGGCATATTTCAAAATCATATGATCTGCAAAGTTTCCATGTTTCTAGGGAACAAACACAGTATAGTATTTTCAGAGACAAAGACCCTTTTGTCACCCATTTTCCCTGTATCTAGAATTGTGAATACTCTGTGCAATATACTTCCCTCTGATCTCTAACTATAAAATTAATAAATCAACAGTACATGGGAACTGACTGGACCGGCCATCCCTGTAAATACACTGCCAACTTCTTTCTCTAATCCCACCCCCCCTCCAATGACACAGGGAAACACTCCAGCCCTTAGGCTATACAACAGAATGACAAAGTTGGAAGGGACCTTGGAGGTCTTCTAGTCTAGCCCCCTGCTCAGGAGAAAACCCGATGCCATTTCAAAGAAATGGTTGTCCAATTTCTTCTGAAAAAGCTTGATGTTGGAACATCCACAATTTCTGCACGCAAAGCATTCCACTGATTGTTTGGCTTCTTCTCACTAATAGAACTTTGGATCCCAACCATCCCAAAAGATGGTTTTTCAAAAGGCAGCTGGACTTTGTACTTCCTTCTCATCCCAAAAGCTTCAAAACTGAAGAAGCTTTTTGGATGACAAGCAAAATGTCTCCAAGGAAAACCAAACTCTGGTTGCCTTTTGGAAAAGCATTTTGACCTGGATGACTGAGAATCTCCATAGATCAGAGGTCTCCACACTTGGCAGCTTTGACTTGTGGACTTCCAACTCCCTGTTTTTTTTATCTATTTTTGTCAAATGGTGACAAAAAGGAACCATTTCTCTCATTGACAAGCGTCCTAGAGCAGCAACTCTTTGACCAAGAAAGTAGACCATTCTTCCTTCTTCCTTCAGCTTTTAAGAATATCTTTCTTTTCGAGTTACACCTTAGTTGTCCTTCACTATTGCTTCCCTCTGCTTATTCCAGGCAGTCCCCTTCTGTGAAAAATAAGTCCGGGAGCTGGAGAAAAACTTTCATCAGATTGCAAGGCTACCTTGCCCGATTGCCACTCAAGACCCAGCCGTTCACGAAGGGCATTCCTCCTAGGAATCCCAAGGTTCTTTGCTTGGATCTGATGAGCACAGAATGGCATTGTGATTTAATAACAGAGTTTGCTAATTCTAAAGCAGTGATCTATAATGAATTGGACAAGGCTCGTAGATGACCAGTGAAGCTTTGAACAAGAAAGAACTGCATTGCCTTGTGCCTCATTTTTGCCTTACTCGTCCAATTTTCATTGCACACACACACACACACATACACACAAGTGGTGGAAGGGAGCACCAACCTTTCCTCCCTTCACAGCAAAGAAAAGTATATCATTACTTTGGGAATTAAACATGAATAGCCATCAGACCAAAAACATCCAATAAAAGGACAAAGAATAAGTGGCTTAGCTGAGACTTTGAACCAGAAACTGTAAACAAGAAAACACAGGAATTATGGCCTTCTCTGCATTGCGAACATCTCTGCTCTGCACTTTTCAAGCAACTCAGTAGAAATAGTATCCAAAGCAGTGACATTAAAAGGAACTGTAAACTGAAAGCTACCACCTACATACAATGATTTCATTTGATTGAGTTTAGAGGGACAGAGAGAGGAGTAGCTACAGATTTGTTGGCCGACTTGGTTCAGTCCCTTTCTACCTTCTATTCCTCTTCCTTCATTTGGTCTCCCTAAGAACTCAACACCTAAGCAAGAATTTTGGAAAAAGACATTTGCGGTGTTCCAACGGCCAACACGCCCTTTTGACTAGGATTGTGAGATCTCTAAGATAAGACAGTAGAAAATCTTCAGGAAAAAAGCAAAATAAACTTTAGGGATCATTTTTACGACAGCCTTCCTTCATCGCATGCCACTGACATGGGATAGATATATAATTTCCAGACTATTGAAAACACAGAAGAAATAGAAAACTATATGATATGGAATGTTTGATATAAATGGTGAGAAAGAAGATGCAAAGGCATCAATTCATAGCAAATATGAGAAAATGTTACCCTGTTTCTCCAACAATACGGCCTCCCCCAATAGGAAGTCCCAGCATGTTTTATAGGCATGAAATGAAATTAAGCCCCTCCCCCCCAAATTAAGGCCTATATATTAAAACATGCAAAATGGGGGGGAATGGTGGGGGGGCTTGCCATTAGGAAGTACTTTTGTTGCACACCCGGATATGGTGCTGCCTGCGTTGACCCCAATACGAAGCGCCCCACCAACGCCGAGGTCAACATCCAAACCGCTGCCACCTGCCTGCCCAAAGATGCAAGGGGGGGGGATTAAGTCACCCCCCAAAAAGACATTTTTTCAGGGCTCAAAAAAAAAAACACCCGGCCTTATTATATGAGAAACACGGTATTCAATGTTATATATGTGTGTATATGTTAATAGTGTTATAAGTTAAGATGAAAAATAAGAGTATAAGTGAATAGAATGGAGAAGTAATCGTAAGGAGTGGAAATTTGTTTTAAATGTTGGAATGTTGAATTTTTTTTTTTTTTTAATGAAGTCCAGGAACTTTAACTTGCTTATCATTATACCACTATTCCTGGTTAGCTGAGCAATCATGAGAAATGTACAGCCATTATTCTCATCTTACTGAAATGGCAGACTACATGAAGTATATAAACAAGGTATTAGCACAATACCATGAAGGTTTATTCTTTTCAGCTAAATAAGGCACCAGGGGAGATGGAAGCACAATAGGAGATCTCTACAAATAACTGTTTTATTTCTTGTCTACCCATTAAAAAAAAGTCACAATCAACACTCAATCAGTCCCTCCCTCCAAGAAATAACGTCATATGGGAGCACTCTGCGCAACTGGCTCTTTACTACAAATGGTTGCATGCATTAAACCATCATGGAGGTTCTGAGTGAGTCAGAGACCATTAACTCAAAATGTTGGCAATCCAGGGAAATTTTTAACCCTTGCAGACTATAATACTCGGTGGGTGTTTTCCCTCCCTTCTATCTCTCTTCCCAAATCCCAGGCATGCAATTATCCAAGATTTCACCAAAATATTTTTTTTAAAAAAGCCAGGCTTAAAAGAAACAAATGTTACAGGGAGAAAGATAAGATAAGATGCAAGTAAGGGACCATCGCTGCATTTCAAAAGAGAATGTGTTTCCCATCTGTTTCGTCCACCCCCCACCCGGCATGAATGCCAGATAATAAATTGGCACTCCAACCTTCTGTTCAAGAAAACAACTCTTCCATTTGTCCCCAGCATCCTCCACTCCACCAGCCCCCACTCCGCTGCAGCCGCCTTTGTGTCTGATTGATGAGCCGGGGACAACAAAGCAAAAATAAGACCAGATAGGCCCTGTTACATTGCTCCTCTGGAGACCCATTTGCATTTGGGCTTGCGTTGTGCACCAAGATTTCACGGCAGACATTTGGTCTCCAAGCGGCCCCCGAGAGCTGAGTTGTGTTCCCAAAGGAGGTCTAGAAGCTGCACCGAATGATCTTCGAAAAGCCCTGGTTTCAAATTTAGAGGATTCCAGTCATTGTGGATCGGGATCTGGGCTCCCAACAAGATCTAGACCAGGGATCTCCAACCTTGGCAACTTTAAGAATAGAATTCTTTATAGAGTAGAATTCTTTATTGGCCAAGTGTGGTTGGACACACAAGGAATTTGTCTTGGTGCAAATACTCTTAGTGCACATAAAAGAAAAGATACATTCAGCAAGAGTCAAGAATCATCAGGTACAACACTTAATACTATTCATGGGATACAATAAACAATCAAATCATACAAGGAAACAGTCAATATAAATCGTAAGGATACAAGCATCATACAGTCACAAGTGGGATGAGATGGGTGATAAGGAGTGATGAGAAGATGAATAGTAATAGTAGTGCAGACTTTGTAATAGTTGGACAGTGTTGAGGGAATTAGTTGTTTAGCAGAGTGATGGCATTCAGGGAAAAACTCTCCTTGTGTCTAATTGTTCTGGTGTGCAGTGCTCTGCACTGTGGTTTAGAGGGAAGGAGCTGAAACAGTTTATGTCCAGGATGTAAGGGGTCTGTAGATATTTTCACAGCCCTCTTTTTGACTTGTGCAGCATACAGGTCCTCAATTGAAGGTAGGTTGGTAGTAATTGTTTCTTTCTGAAGTCCTAATTATCCACTTTGCTGGCTGAGGAACTCTGGGAGTTGAGGTCCACAAGTCTTAAAGTTGCCATAATTGGAGACCCCTGATTTAGACAACACCCAACTGGCTTGGCGTAGAAATGAAACACAGGATCTTATGATAAACTGGAATGAACTCTTCTTCTTCAAGAGCTCACGAAGCCAGTATGGGAGGACTGAAGACCTTGAAAAGGATGTTCAGAGGCTGGGATATGTCTAGAACTCACAAATCTCCTGGTCTCTAGTTTGATCCCTTCACCACCACATCAAAGTGGCTCTCACAGAGTTCTTAGAGTGGTTCCAAATTTGAAAAGCTTTTCAACTATCTTTCTAGATTTTTAAAGAAAACCCATTTTTGTTTCCATCTTAATTTCTCTCCTTCCCTGTACCAGCTGGTTTTTATACATGCTGGCTGGGGAATTCTGGGAGTCAAAAGTCCACACCTCTGAAAATGGCCAAGGTCAAGAAAAACTGTACTTCTAGTAGAGCCCAGACATATTTCCAACTGTGGACATCAACAAGCATTGCTGGTCCCAAGTACATCACACTGACTAAGTACATCAACCTTCAACATGGTTGTCATTTTCAATCTCAAGCCACTCTTCTTCTTTTTAATAATTTGCACTTGGCTCCTGGAAACAGCTGTCACCCATCTCCAAAAGTTGCCATGGGTATCTTTAATCATGATGTGGGGCTGAGCAAATTATGGCTTTGTGATCCATCGCCTCTTGGCCATTGGGATGAACTTTCCTGTAAGGGTGCGTGCATGCTTCAAAAATAACTCCTGCCTTGTTCAAAGGCAACACTTCTCTGCTATTCCTAAAAACCATTCCTTGACTTTTTTCCCCCCTCAAGCTTCTGTGTGAGCCTGAACAAACAATGCAGCTGTTTTCAGGGATCCAACTCATAAAAAATTAGTGAAATGCTTACAGCAGCAGGACTCTGTTTCAGGTGCAACCAGAAACTTCACTTTTATATATTTCATTGCTTTGAATTTTTAATGTATGTTCTTTAAAGAGGAATTGTCAGTCTATGGGAATGTTGTGAAGCATTTGGAGTCTTCCAGTTAGAAAGTGGAGTGCAAATCATACAGGAAAATAAGAAAGCCAAATTTTGTATTCCTTGTAATGAACACGAAAGACAAATATCTTCCAAGGCTGCAAAATGGTAACTATTTCAGCCATATCTGAATGACGTAGATGGGACTGTTCCCATGTTTATATATATTCAGAAAAATCCAATACAACGTATTTTCAAAATCAATGCCCTCTTCCACAGAGATCAACCCAGATTGGTGGGGGAAGAGGAATCCATGCTCAGCAACAGGAAGAGTCCCATAGAACCTCTGCCCCATGGACAAGAGCATCAGACATCCCAAAGGTGTTTCTTCAAAGGATAACTGAGCACTGTTTTTCCCGGAAGACTTTTGGCTTCTCGTCCAAGAAGCTTCTTCTGCAGACCTTTCATTCCCACAAACTAGATAACATTATCAGTGCTAGCGTAAGGTCTGCCACCAAGACCTTAAAAAACCCCCATCAAGCTCAGAGAGCACCAGCAACCCCTCATTTCAACCCTGAGCTACAAATATTGTCCTTCATGAATATGGAATATAGAAGCATCTCAGAAGAACTAGGAACGGTGCAAGGATTTCTTAAGTATTTCCTGCACTCAGAAACCAACCTTCAAATTACACAGGTCTTTATTAGAGTCGTAGACCAGCAAAAAAAATCAACTGTATGTTCTCACCAGATATGGAACCAGAGCAGGCTAGGAAGTGGAATTGTACCAGAATTGTAACAAGCATAGGACAGCTAAGAGTAATTGGACCCAAGCTCTTTGCCCCCACTCACTTACAGGCAAAGGAAAGGAATCCCACAGCTTTCTCTTTCATTCTACAGTAAACTATTGTTTCCTGTTCTTCAGCTGAAGCAACTACCTACTTTTTTGGGTGGGCATTTGAGGAAACACCAAACACTGCTAACTGTAAGAGGAAACTGGTCATTTTCCAGCCTACTATGAAAAAGGAAAGAAGGAAAGTAGATATTGCTTGGACAACTGTCTCAACACATCAAAGGAAAGTGTTTTTATTTTATTTTTTTGGAATGCCGATTACATCCAGGAAACCAAAGGATAGATCTATTCCACACACAAAAATTTCCCTCTTGAATTTCTCCAATCAACATTATCTCCTTCCTCCCAAATAACTATTCCTGCAGTTTGCATGGCTGTTGAAACCCACTCCTGCCTACCCTCGTTGGCTTAAGCTTTATAGGATACTCCAAAATGGCTGTAGTTGGCCTTGGGGTTAAAATAAAATAAGAGGAAATGCAAAGGTTTGAGGACAGAGCAAACATTTTAGTGCTGGAGATATTGAGCACTAAAAATATTGAGAAATAACTCTTACCAAAAGAGTAATCAAAGATCCTGCTCTAGGGAACTGTGGAGAGGTAAATGGCACACAGATGTTAGTAGACGTTTTCCCATGTATGGTTTTTTGCACCTTTCTCTTATTATTTACCTCTCTGAATCAAGACTCTGATTTCAGGAGTTCTCAGGCTTAGCTTGGAGCTCTCCAGGGCTCTGTAGGCAGCTGGCAGGAGTCCCATTTAAAAAAAGAAAAGAAAAGAAAGAAATCGGAGTTTCAATGGGCAAAATGAGAGCTCTGTCAAAACTCATTTTGTTCCCCTCTCGAAGCCTAACGTGAGCCGTTCCTTAGCACCAATTTTGAGAATCCTTGTGATACGGAGGTGAAAAAAATTATTCAAAGTATAACTTTAGGTGTTGCTCTCCCAAACCTACTAGAAATGAGATCACGATCCGGTTGTCGTGGGGAGGGAACATAAAACATTGATCCTTTGGGTGGGAAAGTTGTCCTGCATCAAGGGGCACTCCATCCTGCTCTCCTCTTGACCTGCTATTTCTGCATTCCTGGTGACTTGCAAGGTCTTAGTAAAAACACAGCAACCAACTGGCCACTCTTGCACCCACAAAACATTGCAGTAATTCTCTGCTTTTCAGCTCCTTTAAAAAAAAAAAACGTCCAATGAAATAAAACCCCTTTGAGAAAAACAACCACCCTCCCCTCCTGCCCTGTTTTCCCCTCCCCTCCCTCGGCGCATTGTGGGTCATCTCCAGGGATGGGGAAAAAAACGCTTTTCAAGCCACAATTAATATGCAAAGAGAGGCTGCTTTTCTCCAAAGCAGAATGTAAACCACCGAGCATTTCTTTTTAGAGTGTTGCTGTTGTTGTTGCTTTTTAAATTCACATTTTCTTCAATTATTCACACCCTTCCCTTTCACGGGCAAGATCATTCAATTTCACCAAACCAAGAGATGCCAATTTGTCAATATTTTGTAAACACGCGCCAACGCACTCATTTTGTTTAAATTTTTTACATCCAACAAAGCAAAGCCAGCTACAGCTAATTCCCCAAACAAACATGTAATTTCATATTTGAATTACTGGGAGAAAGTGCATTTAAATATCAATATGCCAATGAGGATTGTTTATGAATGTTTGATGATTTCTTCAAAGTGTTTGTGGTGACAAAACGCAGGACAATGGTGGTGATTTTAATACTAGGCATCATACAAGGAGTGATTGTTTAAAATGATAGCCTGAGCTTTCCACAACAGATGTGAGAACTGAGGAAACCCATTCAGAACCAGATTTTTTTTAAAAAAATCATGAATTAATTTCCATTTCCTGGAATTATTCTTCCATGCTTTATTTTCAAGATCATCTTCCCTATGAGAAGCAGAGGTAGGTCCTCCTTTTTTGACTTGGGGCGAGAGTTCAGAGTTTTGGAAGGGGGAAGAATTTATTTATTTATTTATTTTATTTACACTGGTACCTTGATTCTCAACTGCTTTGAAACTCATCAAATTTGGTACTCGGTGCATTTTGATGCAAACATTTTGTCCCAGTACTCATCATTTGTTTGGTACTCAACATACAAGCTAGAACTTGTTGGTGTCGGCTGCCTTGTGATTCATACATTATTCCTTATAGGAAAAATCTGTTTGGTATTCATCGTTTTTGGTACTCACTGCACTACCTGGAACCAATTAAGGAAGAGTACCAAGGTACCAGTGTATTTGTTTAATTTATTTGCCACCTGTATGCAACAATGATGGAAAGGAGACCAAGTTTGGTCTAGATGGAGAGGTCTCAAACTTTGGTGGAAGTTTCCTCTTGGAGTTTGGTGGAAATTTGGCCATTTTTCCAGTCTTACAGTTTTCCTATATTTCATCCATCAAAATAGCCTTCAATTCTGTGTTGATCTTCAGCAACTGTGGCTGGAAGAGTTTTGACTGGCTCTGGGTTGCCAACAGCTGCTTCTCATCAAACACATTATGCATTTTATCTAAGACAGGGGCGTCCAACCTTGGCAACTTTAAGACCTGTGGACTTCAACTCCTGCACTTTCTGTTTTTCTTTTTATTCTCTTTCTATATAAAAGTTTGTGCAGAAACTAAAGAGAAGCTGTAAGAAACTCTAGAAACACCTACACTGTGCTTAGCTAAGATTAACAGTGATGAAATCCCAATGCAGCTATTCTTAGATCATTCTTTCACTATGAATTAAAAACCCCAATTGCCAGATACAATTCCTCCCTCTTCTTTTTTTTTTAAAGAGGAATGTAAAACATTCTTATCTCATTCTTTTCAACAGAATACCATTGTGAAAGACACGATCTTTTGTCAAACCACCACTCAGTAACACAATCACAGCTTGCCAGTTGCAAGGATTCGGTTTCCATTGTGGAGGCTCCTGTGTCAGCAATCTGGCTCCGGTCGCAGGAACCCCATGGAATGATTGGTGGAGGAGTCCTTGGTCTTTCAAACACTCCTTCCATGAGCTATGAAGGCGTGCAACTCCCTGGCTGTAAGATTTCTTCACTTTCTGATGTTGGTTACAGTGCTAAAGCAGTTTCATTAAGCAACTCCCCACTTCCGTCCTAAGGCCTTACTGGAATAATAGAAAAATAACAGAATAACAGAGTGGGAAGGGACCTTGGAGGTCTTCTAGTCCAACCCCCTGCTTCGGCAGGAAACCCTACATCACTTCAGAAAAATGGTTATCCAATCTCTTCTTAAAAACTTCCAGTGTTGGAGCATTTAAAACTTCTGGAGGCAACTTGTTCCACTAATTAATTGTTCTCACTGTGAGGAAATTTTTCCTTAGTTCTAGATTGCTTCTCTCCTTGGTTAGTTTCCATCCATGCTTTTTAGAATAGGATAGAATAGAATAGAATAGAATAGAATAGAATAGAATAGAATAGAATAGAATAGAATAGAATTCTTTATTGGCCAAGTGTGATTGGACACACAAGGAATTTTTCTTGGTGTAAATACTCTCAGTATACATAAAGAAAAGATACATTTGTTAAGAATCAAGAATCATAACATACAACACTTAATGATAGTCATAGGGTACAATAAACAATCAAATCATACTAGGAAACAGTCAAGTGGGAGGGGATGGATGATAAGGAGTGGTGAGAAGATTAACAGTAATTGTAGTGTACACTTTGTAAGTAGTTGAACAGTGTTGAGGGAATTATTTGTTTAGCAGAGTGATGGCTTTTGGGAAAAAACTGTTCTTGTGTCTAGTTGTTCTGCCTTCAGGTGCTTTGGGGAATAGGTTGACCCCCATTCTTATTTCACAGATCTCTACAGCTCCCTTATCTTTCCACACAGGAACCAGCAGTAAATCTCAACTTCACAATGCATTGCAACCTGCACTAGTATCTTCTAATAAGGGAGGTGCTCTCCCATCCCTCACTCCACCCATTTCAGGAATAACATTATCAGACATTCTGTAGAAGTTGGATATGTCCTCCTTCTTAGCCTCATGTCCTCCTTCTGGTAGGCACAGCGTTAAAATCAAATATTTATTTTTATTTCATTTATTAAATTTGTTTGCCACCTGTTTATATTCACTCTAGTGTATAAAGTGTTCTATACTAAATCTAAAATTGTGGTATCATGATTTTATAATGTAAAATCATCTTTATTGTCACTTTTTTTTGTCAACACACTGGCACACATTAAAAGGGAAATTCTGATGCCTGCTCTCAAAAGAATGTTTACATACCCATACATATGTTCTCTATATCTATCTATCTATCTTTGTCTATGTCTATTGTCTATGTCTATATCTGATCTAGCTATCTAGCTATCTATCTTCACAGATATATACTTATATCGGATTTTCAATTCAATTGTATAGAATGTGAAGGAGGTGTATTTGTGTTTTATTTTTATAGTTATAATTTACATTGAAGATGGCATTTAATTTCGTTGTACAAGGTGCAATAACAATAAAGTAAAGTAATTGTATATTTATATGTACTATATGTGTTAGCGATTAAATGTTTTAGCCAATTTTTATAACATATAGGCTACATTATTATTCAGATGAGATGGCTGTAATCCTGTTTTCCAAAGCTTTGTCTTTTTGATTGAAGACTGAAATGAACAAATTTGACCTGACTTGGCCTGGTCACCTTTCTCTGGTTTAAACTACATTGACATTTTTGCTAATAAAATAAATGAAATGAAATGAAATAAAGCCAAGGTTATTTTGGCTTGAAATTACATTTTCATTCCTAACAGAAAAATGACTGCTCCAACATAACATGAAAGCAGAATTATTCAGCTTATCCAAGAGGCTGGTGCTACTTGGCATATGTCAGCATGAAAACAGAGCTGCCTGGCTACAACCATGAAGTAGGAAACAACCTTTGAACTTGGGCTTAATTAATTAAGTAACTAATTAGTTAATTCATTTTATTTCTATAGCTACCCATCTCAACCATTGATTCTGGGCGGCATACATCAGAAACCATAAAAGCAACTCAAACAATACAAAATAAATACTATATGGTCAATGAGTAAAATTATTGCCATGGATCTCCATCTAAGTGTGATGTCAATTATGGAAGCCACGTGAGTCATGATTAGGGGGGGGGATTAATTTTACAACATTGTCCCTGGCCATTTTTTCAGGCTGATTCTGACCCCTGCACTGTAAGCTGAAAGGCAGATACAGGCTGATACTTAAAAAGTTCCGACACTTTGTGGAGACTTTGTGGTTATAGTTATAAAGGCAGCACATTAAAAGCATTTGAAAACCTGCCATTTGGCACCCGTGGTAACATCAAAGGCAAAGTCCCTAATGAACAGAACGTTGCAAGAAAGAAGCAACCTTTCAACACAGAGAGAAGGTTTTAATGATGCCACCAACAAACTCCAATTCATTTACATCCCTTTATATGAGCAAGGATTTTAAGATTCAGCCCCGTGCGATATTTTCTCAGACAAAAGGATAGAAGCCTCCACACATCTGACCATCACATTTTATTTCAGTGCTTTGAATATTTAACAAAATAAAGACAGCTATCAGGACAATATCATCAGGATATCCGGCCCAACAAGAAAATCATCACCCTAATGATGGGTGAGGGATGACATTCCCAAACTGGAAATATTTGCAAACAATGCCAAAATATAAGGGAGATGGACCAGAAGCCAAGAGGATGTCATTCCCATAAGAAATACCAGGAGATTCAATAAGAATAAGAATAGAACAGTCCGGGAAGGGACCATGTCCAGCCCCTATACTATACTATATTATACTATACTATGTATTCTTGTTTATTACATCTGCACTCATCTGTTCTTCACAAAACATCTCCACTTTTCTACTCCTGAGCACACTTCCTACCAAGAAAATGACAATGTAAATGTCTCAACAGCTTGTAAACGAACTTATCAAACTTCCTTGTTGTGCATATGAACTAGCTTTGGTAAATTAGCCTGAAATTCTGTATTCCCTAAGAGAGCATCTCAGATACCACTGAATGGGTTTCGCCCTCCATATCAGTGAGACCACAACAGAAATCCAATATTTATTTATGGTACAATAAAGTTAAAATCAATACGGATTGAGAATATGGAATAGATATAAATCCAGGTTGTGCCCCAAAACACCTTTGTGGAAGTCAGCTCAATAAGTTACAATCCCTCCAATAAAACAGAGAGAATCCTGCATGCTTTTCAAATAACTTTGGTAATCAATAAGCAAAGGAATGAATCAATACAATTTGGTTTTGTCTTATGGAATGAATCGTTGTTTGCTTCTTCTTTAGCTCAGAGGTTTCCAAACTTGGCAATTTTAAGACTTGTGAACTTCAACTCCCAGAATTCCCAGCTGGCTAGGGAATTCTGGGAGTTGAATTTCCCAAATCTTAAAAGTTTGGAGACCCCTGCTTTAGACTGATGGTAGTGTTTACAATGTCTTTACATTCTCTCCTCCCCAACTATTGTTTCGGGTGTCATGTCACCCAACTCACACAAAGCCACATCAGGAAAATGCAACTATGAGTTTTTAAAAAAATTAATAGCAGGGAACCCAAAGCAGATCTCTAACAGCACTTAAAAATAAATATGTAAGTAACTGTCTGGGGTTAGGCAGAAAATATATGAAGGCAATTTTGAAACCTACAAGATAGCCACACCCCTGAATGCTTTAAAATACTAAGATTACTCCAGTCAGCCTTAAATTAAGTGTCACTTTCAAAAGTCACCTGGACAAAACCGAGATTTCCAAATCTGCAGGTCAATATATAACCAAATATCTCTGTTAGTTAAGAACACATAAGATTGAAACAGAGGAGCCATCTGCTGTATCCAAAAATTAAAGGCTGGCATTTCTGTTTTATTCAAAAAAAACAAACAAACGACCCACCTACTTTGGGGTGTCCATATCCCTGAACACAGAACACGTCAACCAAAGGGAAATGGTTTGGAAAGCCTGTTGGGACAAGAAGGGGCATCCAGCAGAAATTACAGTCCTACTGCGGGCTTCCCTATTGCCTCATCTTCTATCTCCTACTTAAGAACAGGGCAACTACGTAAGCACCTCCCTGCTAGTCCAGAAGAGTTTTCACAATGGCCAACCAACTGTGCCAGAAATGGCCACTGGTCAAAGGCAGCCATGCTGCCATCAAAGCTAATGACCATTGAGATTCCTGCTTTCTTTACCCTACTGTAAATAAGACTCAGACTTCTTTTCTTAATTACATTGTGACCTTCAAAGGGTGCTCATTTGCTACCCTGCTTCTCCTCTTCTCTTTGAAGCCATCCCCCTCCACTCTCCTCCCCAAGACAGATGGCTTAGCACCCTTCAAACTGGGATCCTTATCCTTCAAATGCTTTGTTTATTATTATGCATATAATTCCTCCCCATCCCATTTCATGTGGTTCAGTAAAAAGAAAAGGCCTTTTGCTCAGGAAATGTGTGGATTCACAACTGCACAATCATTAGTACCCTTAACAAATCTATCACATGCATTTCAAGGTCTCCCAAAGTAGGATGAAGACAGCAATTTCTCACAAGGTAAATTGTTAAGAATACAATTGGATGTGGGAGTGGCAACATCAGAAGAACAAGGCCAGACAAGGAATAATGGATGGAAACTGATCAAGGAGAGATTCAACCTGGAAATAAGGAGAAATTTTCTGACAGTGAGAAGAATCAACCAATGGAACAGAAGTTGTCTTCGGAAGTTGTGGGAGCTTCGTCACTGGATACTCACTGGACATCAAGAAGAGACTGGACTGCCATCTGTCAGAAATGGTGTAGGATCTCCTGCTTGGGTGGGGGGATTAGACTAGTTGTCCTACTGGGTCCCTTCCAACTCTGATTATCCGTAAACTCTGTAAAGTTATTTTAAGTCTTACAATGTGCAGGGACTTCATTCCCAACATAAGGAAAATGGTGAAACTAGTCAGAGAAAGATGGGAGAAATGGGGCCATCCAAGCAGGCCCCACTTTCTTTCTCGCACAACATGGTAATCTGGGGGGCTCTTGGTTGCTTTCTTGCAGACGTTTCATGACCCAACTAAGTAATATCATCAGTGCAATGTTAGGTCATGAAACATCTGCAAGAAAACCCACCAAGTTCAGAGATCAAAAGGAGCCCACATTCAGTCCTGAGCTGCAGGTATAGCCAATTTTTAGGAGAACCCAAGACTGTATCTTGTATCTACATCAGTGTTCAACTATTATGACAAAACACAATATACCCAAGTTCTATGCCAAGGTATATTTTTCTCACTTGACCCAAAATCTGTGACAAAAAAACAAAGAAAAGCATGTTAACTCAGACAGCTTTGGGAGGGCAACTCCCTGCAGCCAAAGACACGCTTTGTCAGACTCCCTGCACAATTCACAACTCTGGAAAAGAAACATTACTTAAAATTGAATCATCCCAATGTGCTTATTTTCTACACATCGGCTAACTCTCCTGTCCTACAAAGTTTCTTCCGTTATCAGCTAGATTCCAAGTTCTTAAAATTATCTAGAAGCTGACACATTTAGAAGCCGACACCTCTCTAGAAAGAGTGTAATCTGTGTTTAGCTTTCCTCTCAAGAAGAAAGATATGTTGACAATTCTTAGTGCCAACCTGGGATATTTTCCCCTCCAACTCTTCCACATAAAATTGCAATCCAATAATGTCATGTTAAGACCAATCTTTCCTTCCATTCTCCATCCTGCCAATAGTAATGGGGTCTCAGAATCCAAAACACCCTGAAACTTTTAGGACATACTATTGGCCCTCCCCTGAAAATATAAGAACTTCATTATTCACTGATCAAAGTTCTGCTTCTCTCTCTCTCTCTCTGTGTGTGTATGTGTGTGTTTAATGGGTTGGCTTTTTTTTAACCATATCCTATGGACACCTCTGAATAGCAGTAAGAATTTTTTATGGTAGCACACACAAAATGTACAATTTTTATTGACAACAAAATAAAAGCAGCAAGAAAGAGCAACAATATCATGTGGAACGAATGAAAGCCAGTGTCAACCGTGCAATCAATCTACTATTACATCAGGGTTCCCAGGGTTGCAACTCCATTCAGAGTGCAGTATTGGTTGTGTAAGTGCAGATTGCAACAAAATAAGATAGTTGTAATAAAGGCCGAGCGGAAGAAACTCTGATCTTTCAGCAATGTATTTTGTGTTTTGAGAATCGGATCCACAAAAGCTTATTGCAACAATCTGTGTCAAATTTCAAGGAGCTGTTGTTTCCCTAAATTATAGCCATTTTTATGCTGGGTTGTTGATTTTGGTTACAACGTTGTCTTTTTGATACAGAAGCATCTTATTCCTATTACCTTTTTGATGTGCCCCTATTGTAGAAAGTAATTGATCAGCAGGAAGGAAATGGATAATATAACATGCTAAGCACGATTACTAAATTAATGTATTTTCTTGGTATAGACAATACAGTCCTTGCCTTGTGGCCAAAATTTCCATTTTCTAAGCAAGACACATAAGTGAAAACTTTGTCCCATTTTACAATCTTCCTTGCCACCATTGTTAAATGAATCACTGAAGTTGTTAACAGATATACTGACTCTGTAAACCGCTTAGAGAGGGCTGTAAAACACTGTGAAGCAGTATATAAGTCGAAGTGCTATTGCTAGTGACATGGTTGTTAAACGAATCTGGCTTCTCCTTTGACTTTGCTTATCTGAAGGTCACAAACATTGAACACATGACCCCGGAACACGGCAACTGTCATGAATTCATGCCTGTTGCCAAGCCTCTGAATTTGGATCACATGGCCCTGAGGATACTGCAATGGTCGTAAGTGTGAAAAATGATCGTAAGTCATTTTTTCAGTAAGTTCAAACCATCACTAAACAAATGTTAATAAACTGTGGACTACCTGTGCCATCAACCATAAAAGTCTGTAGAGATTCTCAGGTCATAATTGTCCCAAAGGTGCTTTTCCCGGGAATCTCTACAGACTTTTAGCTGTACAATTTGGGATGGACCCCCTTGGAATGGTGAGGGAGTAAGAATGGATTGCCAAGTGGGATAAAAATTGCAGACTACAGGAACCAGGAGCACCACTCAGGTGACCCTGAGAACATAAATAAACCTACAATTGGCCTCAATGACTCATTTGCAATGAATGCAAATGACCAGCTGTCTGCAAGGAAGAGAAATCCTTCCACTCCCCCACCCTCTAGTCAGAGCTGAAGAAGCTTCTTGGATGAGGAGTGAAACGTCTTCAAAAGAAAAAAAAACCAGAAAGTCCAGTTGCCTCTTGAAAAAAAGGATCTTTGGAACATCCCACTGTAAACAAAACAAACCAGACAAAATACTAAGCTGCAAAAAAGAGATTGCCCCAGAGGCTAGATCTAACTGATGTACTTTCCTTCCCCCCCCGAAACCTGTGCGTACGCCGCCACATCTGCTACCGCAGGTGGACCATGGGTGGTCTATCAACCACCTTGTGCTTACTAGCAGATAACATCAAAAAACTCTGGTAGACTTGATAAGAAGCAATGGAATCAACTTCCAGTGGGGGAAAAATCAATCCAAATAAAGCATAAGCAATGCCAGATGATGTCCCCAAGAGTTGGAGGCCACATGGATAGAATCAACCATGAGAAGGTCCTTGCAACAAGAAGACCAATGACTTTTTAACGTATGCCACTCTGTTCCATGCTCAAATAATGTAAGAGGATGCCAACAATGCCCACATAAACAATTATCAAACAGTAAAACTATAGAACAGGGCAGCTTGAAGTCTGGTGGACTACAACTCCCAGAATTCTCTGGGAGTTGAAGTCCACAAGTCTACAAGTTGCCAAGGTTGAACACTACTGCTGTAGAAACTAGGATTACCACCAGGTGTACATAAGCCACAATTAGATGTCTATGGAGATCCTCAGCCATCCAGGCCATGGTTTGTCCCAAAGGCACTTCTTCAAGAAGCAACTAGACTGGTTTTTCTTTGAAGACGTTTCGCTTCTAGAAGCTTCTTGGGTGAGAAGCGAAACATTTTCAAAAACCAGAAACTCCCATTGTCTCTTGAAAAAAGGCACCTTTGGGAGAAGACATCAATTCTAACAGTGACTTGCATCACACAGGGCACAGTTGCAACAGACCCTTACCTGTATCAGGTGGGCCGTGCACCAGCATCAACTCTCGTGCAACGAGAAGGCTTTGGAGTTACCACAACATTGATAGTTGGCTATGGCAGGGGCCTCCAACTGTAGCAACTTGAAGACTTGTGGAGACTGAAGTTGAAGTCCACAAGTCTTCAAGTTGCTACAGTTGGAGGGCCCTGGGCTATGGCACTGAATGGAAGGCTGGCTTATCACTCAAGGCCCACCCAACCGGAGTTGACCAACCAGGGCTGTGGGTGTGTGCCAGGGAGGGAAAGCGGCATGGCTTGAGTGAAGGGCAATTTGCAGGCTTTCTCTCCATCCAAAGTTGGGTGGAGGGCCACCTCGCCAGCTCCATCTATCAAAGGGGCACTTGGGGAGGGGGGGCGCAGGGGTCCATGCCCCTGGAAAGGTGATTGGAAGTCACCCCTCCAGCCCTTCCAAGGGAAGGGGGCAATCTGAGGAAACTTCACGGACCCTGCTGAGTGGGTGGGGGGTCACATGGGGGGACCCCACTGCAGCCAAACCCCTCCAAGTGGCCAATCCAATCCAGGGAAGACCTAGTTCGGGGCTGGGGGCATCTTGGAGATGGGAGGGGGGCAATTGCCGACATCTTCGCTTGCCCAGCTGCTGGGGTGCCAAGGGGCTCAGGACCCTCCCGGCGAACCCTTTGGGAAGGGGGAGGGGAGAGAGAGAGAGAGACCCTTGACAGGTCTTTTTGAGCCCCACGGGGGAGTCTTCGCCAGGCCACGCACCTCCGCCCCCCACTCCCCGCAATCAGAGGCTCAGCTGCTCGCAAGGAGCCGACCTGGCGGCGTTTGCTCAGGCGGGCGCCCGCTTGGAGAAGCTCGGGCAGACCCTGGGCGCGGCGAGCAGCGGCGGAGCCTTAACGGCATTTCCCGCCCGCCCGGGCGCCGCGGCGCTCTGGTTGGCCCAGGCGGCCGTCAACAACGCCCAGCTTGCCCCCCCCCCATCCTCCTCCTCCTCCTCCTCTTCTTCCCCGGGCCCGGGGCTCGCTCGCTCTTCCCGCGGCGGCGGCGGCGGCGCGCGCCTGGCTGGGCTGGCCAGACCAAGGAGGGGCGGCCGCGGGGGCGCGCATCTTTTCCGACGAGCCCTTTTTGTTGTTGTTATTGCTTTCTTCTCCCCCCCCGCCCCCCCATAAATGGCGTGGGGAGGGGTCTTTTTTCCTCCCTCGCCTTAGCCCCCCCCCGCGCGCGCCCTCCCCCCTCGGGCTGAAAACCCCCTCTCCACTTGGGCTCCGCCGGCGCCGACCCCGGAGCCTCCCCCCCGCCCCCCAGTTCAATCCCACCTCCCACATTCCTTGCAAAGCTCTTTCTCCAACCCGCCCTCCGGCTTCTGCTCCCGCCCGGGAATCGCCCCCCCCCCCCCGCCGCCGCCGCCGCCTCCCCTCCTCAAAGCAAGGTGGGCGCGTCTGCAAGCGCCCCAGCTAATGAATTAAATGACAGATAATTGGACGCGGGGCAATGATAACCCCGCGGTGGCGGCGGAGCGACGGGGACTTGTCGGGGCCGGCCGGCAGCAGGGATCCTCAGCAAGGCACCCGAGGGGCGGGGGTGGGGAGCCGTTGCCCCCATCCTCGGAGGCACCGCCGCCGCCGCCGCCTCCCTCCATTGTCTGCAGTTGGCACGGCAGCCAGCCAGACTCGGCAGCGTCTCGCGCGCGCGGAGGGGCGAATCCCTGCCCCGCATCTGCACCTGCCCCCCCCCGCTGCAAACGCGCAGCTGATTTCTCTCTTCCCCCATCGGTCCCCCCCAAAATAGGCGCCCGGGCCGTCTCCCCCCGCCGCGCGCCTTTGCTGCACGCCCTTCAGCCCTCTCCGCCCTCGCCTGTCAAACGGCGCGGTGTCGTCCCCCCCCCCATCCAGCCAGTCCTCCCCCCCAACACACACCCAACCCAGCCTCCCGCCCCCGCCCCCCCACCCCCGGTCCCAACCAATCCCGCCATTTTCCAGGCTGGTTTGAATGAGGGCGACGTTGCTAGGAGCGAAGCATCAGCCGAGCCAGCCCGCCGGGGGTTGGGTTGGGTTGGGTGGGCGCGCCGAGGCTTTCCGCCCTCCGCACTCCAGCCTCCGTGTCCCACGGGCGCTCCCTGCTTCCCTCCTTGCCTGCCGGCCGCGTCCGCACCCACTTTCGGGAGGTTCGCCTTGCCTGCGCGCAATTCTGCACCCCGTTAACGGAGTCCTCCCCCCTCCTCATCCCCTCCCCTCTCCGGCCCCAGTGCCAAGCTCATTGTTTCCGCGCAAGATGCCCGGGCAGCCCCACGACCAGGCGAGGAGGAGGAGGAGGAGGAGGAGGAGGCGTGGGTCGGTCCCAAATTCTGCCCTCCCAAGCCCGCTCGCGCCCTGGCATGGTGGCACCCAGCCTCGCCGACACGCACGAAGCCCGGCAGGGCAGAGGGAAGGCAAGCCGGGGATTGGGGAGGGGGTGGTGGCGGGGGGTGAAGACAAGGGCGAGGCAAGCCGAGGGTGGGGGTGTCTCTCCCTCCCTCCCTCCGCCCCAAAAGAGGCAGCGCCTTGCCGGAGGGTCCCCCAGGTGAGACGTCCGGCAAAGCGCAAAGGGAGCCAGCGGGCAGCAAAGCCGCCGGAGCTGACCAATGGCTGGGGTCCCGTGCGTCGCCCCCTTTGCTTCCCCCCCCCAACACACACGCCCCCCCCCCACGCCTCCAGATAATAAAGCTCGAGACGTACCTGCGGTGCCCAGCAGAAGCCAAGTCCAGACGAGGTCCGTGCTTTGCAGCATTGTCACCGGCCGGCCGCCGCGGAAGTTGCGCTGCAGAGATTTCTTTTGCTGGACCAGATACAGATGTGACGATGCCCGGGCTGATCTATTCCCTCTTCCTCACGAGGAACCTGGGTGGGTCAATCCGGGAGATGCCAGACGAGGAGGGAGGGGGGCAGGAACGGGGGGGGGAGAGAAACAAAAACGTCCAGAATGGCCCAACCGACCTATGCCCGAGTCTCCCCCGTTTCTTCTATCTATCGGGGGAGGGAGGGGGGGAGAAATTAGTTTGAGTTTTATTTCCCCCTTTTTTTTTTTTTTTAATCCAGCGGCTTCCGAGCTGCTTTCGGGAGCTGATCAGAGAATGAGTGACAGTCCCAGCCTCAGCACGCGGGCAGCAACGCGGATCCCTGCGCTGTCCCGGCTTTGGGGAGGGAGGCGGACGCGGCACTGTGCTGTGTTCTTCCACCCAGACTGGCCACCGAAATAGTTCAGTGCAATAGGCAGCATCCAGGAGGATGCTTGGAGGGGGGGGCGGGAGAGAGAGAGAGAACGAGAAAGAGGAGGAAAGCGGGCGGAACTGCCTGGAAAAGGTGGACTGGCTGCCTGGTGGAGGATCTGGATTCCTTCCCACTTCAAATAAAATAAGGCTGTTTCCCCCTCCACCCCTTCATCTCCTCTTCCTCCTCCTTTTAATTTTCCCCTTTGCAGACAAACATACACATTTGCATCGTCTTCTCCTTTTTTCGGTGGTTAGGGGAATTTAAAAAAAAAAAAAAACCCAGTGCATTTTTTGTAAACTTGGAAGGATTGTGTATGTACATGTGTAAGAACAGGCATACTTGAGGGTGGGGTGTTTTATCCTCCCCCCTCTCATTTATCCCCCAAAAACGTAAACACGAGGACTGTTTTTACTTTGCCATCTATAGGAAACATATACAACTCCAAAGACATGAAACCAGAAGAAGCCAATCGGCTTGGACAAAACCCAAAACCATAGAAGGCAAAGTCTGGGGTTGAAATTCAAACCAAACTCAAAATAACATTTGGACCAGTAGGGATGGATTGGGGGGGGGGATGGTCCAAATCAAACACTCAACTGCTGACGTTGGACAAAATGTAGCATCTCAAGGCTCTCCAGAAGGAAAAATATGCCCACCAGCTGAACCCCTGAAACGTACATTTCAAAGTGTTTCTTCTAGGCAAGAGGTCCGCTCCACGCCAACCTGGGCATCTTCAGCGGGATTGGGACTACAGCTCCCAGAATTCCTCAATGGGCTGATGGATCACTTGTACATGAAATCCTGATACATCTGGAGCAGAGGTGGCATTCAGCAGATTCTGACCAGTTTTGGAGAACTGGTAGCTGAAATTTTGAGTAGTCCTGAGAATCCCACCTCTGATTGGAGATTTTACAGTCTCCTCCCCCTGCCACACCCACCAAGCCATGCCCACAGAACCAATAATTAAAAAAAAATGGAATCCCACCACTGATCTGGAGCTACCACGTTGGGGGGGGGGGGTGTTTCCTTAGAAAAATCCATGAATTTGTGCTTAGATGGAGCAACCTAGGTAGAAGGGAGGTAAATGCTAGAAAAAAAGCAGCTCTGGATAAACAAAGGTTCTAGATTTCTTCAGGGACCTTCATCCAGGAAGACAGGAGAATTTAGCAGAACTCAACCAAGTATGATGAAAGCCAAATATGAACAACAGAATTGGAAGGACCCTTTGTGGTCTTTTAGTTCAACCCCCTTCGCAAGCAGGAGACCTATACACTATTTCTTATGGGTGGTTTAATTGATTTTCCTACACACAACAGGGGGTACGACTAGATGATCCTTGAAGTCTCTTCCAACTCTGTGTCAAAGAGCAGCAAGGCGGAGGACTTCCAATGACAAGACTTCATAGGGACTATAAGCTAATTGGAAGATGACCGTACCATAATTGCTTGCTCATTGACATATTCTGGAACCATAGAACAATTTTATCTTCGAAACCCAAGATTTTCCACTCTCTAAATCTTGATGTCTTCTCATCAGGATGTTCTTGAAGCCAACGTTAGATTTTAGAAAAATCTCCCATTCATTGACTTGTTGTCAGAAACCAACTGAGAAGCTCTCAAACGGCAATCATATCACCCTGGAATGCTGCGACCATCATAAATACATGCCGGTTATACTCAGTGCCCAAATTTTCATCACATGATCCTTGGAATGGCCATAAATGCAAAGACCGGTTGTAAGTCACTTTTTTTCAGCACCATACTAACTACGAGCAGTTGCTAAACAAGTGGTTGTAAGCCCAGGACTACTACCTGTATGCTGAACTTTGAGTTGGAAAAGAATGAATGAATGAATGAATGAATGAATGAATGAATGAATGAATGAATGAATGAATGAATGAATGAATTCTTTATTGACCAAGTGTGATTATACACACAAGGAATTTGTCTTGGTACATGTGCTCTCAGTGTACATTTTTAAAAAAGATACATTTGTCAAGAATCATCAGGTACCACACTTAATAATAGTCATAGGGCAATCAAATCATACCAGGAAACAGTCCATATAAATCGTAAGGATACAAGCAACAAAGTTAGAGTCATGCAGTCACAAGTGGGAGGGGATGGGTGATAGGGAGTAATGAGAAGATTAATAGTAATAGTAGTGCAGACTTTGTGAATAGTGAGACAGTGTTGAGGGAATGAGTTGTTTAGCGGAGTGATGGCGTTTGGGGAAAAACTGTCCTTGTGTCTAGTTGTTCTGGTATGCAGTGCTCTATAGCGTCGTTTTGAGGATAGGAGTTGAAACAGTTTGTGTCCAAGATGTGAGGAGTCTATAGATATTTTCACAGTCCTCTTTTTCTAATTCCCATTAAATGCCAGAAAGTCTGTGGTAAGTACCTTTGGAAAATCAGCCCTATCTTACTTGCTAATGTTGCGAAAACCATGGATAGAAGTGGAATCCTCAGAAGTTTAGCTTAGCCTGTGCAAAGTGTTTTTTTTCCCCTTCTATTTTTAATTATTCAGAGAACCACCCAGGAGAGGATCCATGTGAACATTTTGTTGTGATAATCTCATAAGAGGCAACACTGAGAAAGAGAGAGGAAGATACCAAAAGAGACTAAATTAAAGGTGCTTGAGGTTCAACTAATTGGAGGGAGGGGAAAACCCAATTATTTTCCACCAGTAACTTCATTTTTACCTAAAATACTAGCAAATACTTTGGTTGAAAACGCCCTTTTGTCATAACACGCAACATAATTTGGGATGATTAACTGTTCTTTCTGCTTAAAAAGAGGCTTGAAAATGCAGGTAATTGTTTGCTTTTTGATTGCCAAGGGAATAATCAGAACTGCAAGGTGGCATGTCAAAGAAAGCAGACCAACAAGTGTAAACTAATTTACGCATCTTATTAAACATTTTTTTAAAAAAACAAAACTGAAAAGCAGAGAGAAAAATTTATGAGTAAGTAAGGCACGGAGGCCAACTCTGTGAATGTTTATCTGCTGCTGAAATACTTAAGAGCGCCTGAATGGGAAATCCAAGTGACACAATCTTGTTCACATTTACTCACTGCATTAAGTTCTAAGGCTGCTTTTGCGGTTTTAGCATGCTGTGAAGCCCAGCCAATCGTAGCCCGTAAATCATGATTTATGGCTTAGGAGAGTGTTTTCCAGCCTGGGGACATACTCTTGAAATGTGGACCAAGTCCCCAAATTCCCATTCCTTCAGTTGTGGGATTTGAAATCTATAAAGGATGCCTGGATGGGTTATCACAATGTATAAACCAAGGTGGTACAGTTTGTCCAAGAGTCATGAGTAAAATAAGCTATAATGTAAGATAAGATGAAGTTTGTTTCTGCCTCTGCTTCCTTAACAAGCTTTAATTCATGAACTCACCTTGGCTTTCTGGTTTTTATTCATCACAATCCATTAGAACTGCACCAGTAGCACTCATGGAGCAGAGATATTCCATGAGCATATTCTGGAAAACCGCAAAGTACTTTCAGTGTACATTGTGGATTGTTGTAGCTTCCAAACACTCCTTAAGACAGTCCTATGTAGGGCACATCGCAGTTATCCAACTGGGAGGATAAGCATGAATTACTGTGAGTAACTCATTAGGGCTCTCCAACCTCGGCAACATTTAAGATTTGTGGATCTTAATTCCTAGAATTCTGAAAGTTTGGACACTTATGCCAAGGTTGGACACTTATCTTTAGCTCTTTTGAACGTAAATAAATATGTCTATGAAGATTCTCAGTCATCCAGGTCATAGTTGTCCCAAAGGTGCTTTTTCAAAACTGAAGAAGTTTCCTGGATGAGAAGCGAAACATCTTCAAAGAAAAACCAGAAAGTCCAGTTGCTTCTTGAAAAAAAAGTACCTTTGGGTAAATAAGTAACGGATTCTCACAAATACCTTCTGTCATAAATCTGGACATAGAGCACACTATTCAGCACACTATGGTTAAACAAACCATGTTTTAATTAACATGGGAACCCAACCTTACTTTCTAAGCATATCCTTTACCACTGATCCTGGCTCCCTCCTTACATACTTTCATCATTCAAGTTTGTTAATAATTATACTGATCACAGTTTATTCAGATAGGTGAAGAACAAATCAAGATCCCTCAAAGAGGCTATGCGTCACCTATCCATTCCCCAAAATCTCCAGACTGATCTGGGACAGCCTCCAATTGAAAAACCTGGAATGCCACAGCAATTTAGGGTAGACAGGATTTAGCCAGGTGAGTGAAGGATCCCATTTAGGCTACAGCAATTTCTTGCCATTTAGGGAGACAGAACAAATACAAACCATTTTTCAAATCACACATTTCAAGGATCGGTGTCTTGCAATTACCGCTCCATTTTCCTTTGCAGGGATGACATTAGTGTCAGAGGAGGCCACAAGGAGCATCAACTGTCAAACCCCACCAGGAGATGAAAGAATATCAGGGCATTACTTCCCTCTTGTTGGCGGGGAAAATTACTTCATATCTGTATCACACCAATACAAAAGTTAACAGATACCATCACAACAAATACGATACAACAGCACAGAAGTGAGGTTGGTGATTCAACAAGTGAGAGATCCTTCTTTTTCTCTGAAAAAAGAGAGCCACGCACCTGAAAGTTGTCAAACTACCTTCTACATTTCAACTACAGCTGTAAGTGAGCTGAGACAGGGTTCAGTTTTACATGTAATGCTAAGCCACATTTAAACATGGTTTAGAGCTGTATGGATTCCTAACCCCCATGCTATTTCAATGAAAGTCAGAAGCTGGGTCATCTTCTGTTGATGGTCTTCAGATGTCCTCTGGTCTGTCTTACCCATCTAGACAGGAGGCTAAACTTTAGCCAAACCAAAGTTCCTGAAAGGTTCATAGACACAGTTGGCTTAGATATGCTCTCCGCTGTAAAATTGACTCATTTATACTTTCAGTCTCTCTTGGTCTACTGAAAGACACCCTAATATAAAATGATCAATGTCCAGGAAAGATAAAAAAGCACTTAGGTGAGCCTTCCAGTGATTTTTTTTCTCACTTTCCCTTCCTAATCAAATTTATGTGTTTGGCATTAATTCAGTTGCAACAGGTGGTAAGTTTGTGTGGGACTTAGTTTATGAGCAGCTTTGCTAGACTTCACCCACACTCAGAAGATCTGTAATCACTTGTCTGTTTGCAACGCAACATGAAAAAACTGTGGCCCATTAACTACTTTCAAAATAAAAGTCTTTCGTGATATTAAAATCTGTTCTTTAATACTGAAAATACTTGGTTTTGTAAGGGAGATGAATTTTGGCTACCTTGACTAAGAGCATGAAGAAGTCTTCGTTTGGTCATGCATCCCCACAGTTCCAGTAGGCAACCATGTCTTCTCCTAGAGTAACTGTGAACCATCTCTCTGTTATTGTTGCAACCATCATTGTAGTATCTCTTCATCAAAAAAAATCAGATGCCAATGTAAAACAGGTTCTCTAATAGTTCCATGGTGGCATGAAGTTACTATAAACTTACTATTGCTATCTATCATTTTACAAACCTAATAACGATTTATCCAAGGCTGTATCGCCATTTATTCAAAAACACAGATCATCAAAACGAGTGATTGTCTAATGCTATTGAAAATCATTTTGAATATTTTGGACTGTTGGTTGGCCAGTAAGAAAAGTTAATCAATAAAATGTGAACAGAGACTATAAAAAATAAAATAGTTTATCAACTTTCAAAACCCCTTTTGAAAGAGGCTCTGCATATACTCTATGATAGGAGTCTATTGCAACTTGTAGAAACATTACCCAAAACAGAAAAACAAGTGTTCCCTCCAAGTTTGTTGTATTCATGTCCAAACTTAATTGTAAAAAAACAAAACAAAACACAATTATACAGATTATCTGTCAAAATACTTTAATCGTAGTAGTCCTAGCTGGACAGAAACTAAAATTGATGTCACTCAACAATAATAAAAATAAATTCATCTGCTACCCGATTCCCAACAACTCTGGGTAGTTTACAAATCATTATAAACATTTAAAAACATGGAAGAATTCAAAGAAACGCCAAAATAATGCAAAACAAAGAAAGAGTATTGATGATCCTTAACAAAACCTACCTGATAGAATTGCTAGTAGAGGAAGGATTCATATACATGGATGTGAAATGCCTAATACCTATTATGGATTTTTGCTTGCCTTTAATTTTATACAAGAAGAGAAATCTGGTAAATCTCATTGCAGAGCTTCCAGAGAAGAGTTCCTTAGAGGGCAAACACTCTGGAGTTCTTGTTAAATGAAGAATATTACCTGCTACCCTGCAGCCCTCATGCCTTGCCCCCAGAAACCCCACCACCACCAATTGGCAGGCACTTGATAGGGAACCCTCAGCATGTCCTAATGAGGTTGCAAACACTGGGATTAAAATATATATTTCTACAAATCAGAAATTGAAATGCCTCCAAATGCCCCAGCTTTCCATTTCAAATAAAGGTAAATTTCTCCCAGGCTTCTGAATTCAGAACATCTCTGTTTCAGATTTTACTTTGGAGAATTTGGTATGACAAGTAGCATTCGCTGGTGTCACAAGGACGGTATCATCAACGGCTAGGAGAAACATCTCCCGGTATGTGAATAGGTGGACTAGATTGGAGCAGAACATAGAATAATGGAGTTGGAAGGGATCTTGGAAGTGTTCTAGTCCAACCGGGAGACCTTATACCATTCTGGATAAATGGTCATCCAGTCTCTTTTGGAAAGCCTCCAGTGATGATGGAACACTCACAACTTCTGAAGGTAAGTTGATTGGGTTGGGTTGATTGCTCTCAAGGTTAAGAAGTTTCTCCTTTGTTCTAGGTTGCTTTTCTCCTGAATTAGTTTCCACCCATTATTTCTTGTCCTGCCTTCTAGTGCTTTGGAGAATAGGGTGAGTCCCTCTTCTTTGTCGGAACCCCTCAAAATACTTGAATACGACTATCACGTCACCTTTAGTCCTTCTTTTCACTAGACTAGATGTACCCAGTTCCTGCAACTCTTCTTCATATATTTTAAACTCTAGTCACCTAATCATCTTTGCTGCTCTTCTCTACACTCTTTCTAGAATCTCAACTGTCTTTTTTAATATTTTGGTGACCAGAACTGGATGTAATATTCTGAGTGTGGTCTTACTAAGGCTTTGCAAAGAGCTGCTGTGCTGTCACTGAGATCCAGTTTACAGCCTCAGTTTTGAGGACCGCCAGATGTTCGGAGAACCAGTTGTTGGAAGAAATCTCCTTTTGTTTTTTTCCACCCTTCTTTATATTCTTGGTAGTATGCCTAGATCTACTGTCTCAGAAGGAGGTTTTTTCCCTTTGTTGATATTTTCTTAAAGGGGAAGGGTTGTTTTAAGCTTTTTACACTGCTGTTGGGAGGAAATATTCCTGTTGGAGTTAGCACTTTGAAGAAATAATTGAATAATGAAGCAGAGCTGCCAGAAAGAAGCTTTTAATGACAAAGAACCAAGATGAGTGACATTCAGCAAGGCTTCTTGGCTAGCTAGAAAGTTTGATATTCAAGCGTGAGTTTACATATCCTTTTTGAGTTTGGGTCTAAAACTGGTGAACGCTCAATGTCACTGAAAAAATTACAATGACACTGAAAAAAGTGACTTATGACCATTTTTCATACTTACGAACGTTGCAGCATCCCCACAGTCATGAAAGGCCAGGCGAGGAGAAGCACCGCTTGACGTGAGTGATGTTGCATTGGCCATGCCCACCCAGTCACATGACCAGCAAGCCATGCCCACCAACTAAGCCATACCCACAGAACCGCTTGTTTAAAAAATTCAATCCCAGCTCTGAATGTAGGGCATCAACTTGCAAAGGTGAGTTACGGACCCTGTCTGCAGAATGGGAGAGAAACAAAACATCCATCAAGGTACATCTAGAAACATTGAGAGTGCCAACTAAGTCTTCCTCAATATTAGGTCAGATCTTGGCTTCCGGTTCATTTCTCGGCACAAGTGTACTTTTCCATGGGATCAAAAGTGATGCTTTTCTCTTGTTAACTGTGCCCACTCTGTGATCTATGCTGGGTGAGGGGCTTTTGATTTTCTTCTCCTTTTCAGCAAGCTCAACTAAAGCTGCTTTAATTGGATGATTTTTTTTTTACCAGCTTGGTTTACATTATGATTTGGCATGGTTTTTAGTGTTCTCTGTTGGTTTTTTTTTATTTAAAGAAATGGTATTACTTTTATGATTATTGTAAGCCATCCTGAGAGTTTTATTAAGCAGAAAGGTGGCATTAAAACACCCTTTTAAACCAAACATAAGATATTCTACTCTTTAAAACTGCCGTCAAATGGGAATTTCTCTGCAATAAAACCAATATGTTTTGTTCACAAATCTTTCATTAACACCTGCACAACAGGTATCCCCACCTCAGTGCCCTCTGCAATGAATTCCCACACTGACCCGGAGCAGAATTCCACTAAAAGCTACAAAGCCTCACGCACCATTTCAGTGCTTTTATTCAATAAACCACCATTTACAAACTACAGTTTAATGTGACATGTGAACCATGCCCATCATAATCAAGCCAAACTTCTAATGACCTCCTTTGCAAATAGCTACTGAATGGACATTTTATATTCAGACACCTTGTTTTTCTGGGACTTTTAGAGGAACAAATTTGTATAGTTGAACCAAAGAAAAAGTCTGCAGAAGGTAGTAAAACCAGAGATCTTAACGTACTAACAAGATCCAACCAAAGCTTCCCAAATATCCCCTAGTCGGAAAGAAAAGATTAGTTCCTCATTAATGAGGACTTCAAAAAGTAGATCCAAGCCTTTTTTTAAAAAAAACATTGAATAAAGGAACATTTCGATGTTCAAAGATCTTCTGTAGGAAAAGTGTTGTTTTATTTTGCTCCTAAAAACAGGGACATCCCCAGAAGAAGGGGTGAGAAAGGAAAGTACAGTGGCTGCCAACCATCAGACTGAATTCCCACCCTTAATTTTAAGGCAGAAATTTCTCTTTAACATTTACTACTTCCAGAACTTAGTTCTCAAATCAGCTCAAGTACTCCTTGCTTGGAGAAGAGAGTCTTTCAAAGGACCAGATGTAACTCAGCTCCCCAGAGGTCAGTGTTTGGCCCAAAGATCTGTTCCACCTTCATTGGCCAACCAGTTTGAATCTAAATAACAGATAGTCAGAGTTGGAAGGGACCTTGTAGGTCATCTAATCCAACCCCCTGCCCAAGCGGGAGACCCTACATCATTTCTGACAAATGGCAGTCCAATCTCTTCTTGAAAGTCTCAAGTGATGAAGCTCCCACAACTTCTGAGGGCAAGGTGTTCTATTGGTTCTTCCTCCTTCAGATTACAGTGCCCTAAATTTTATCTTGATTATGTTCTCCAGTCCTGGGAAGGGACATAAAGAAAAGGTTGTGAAGATTTTCTGTTTTAAGCATACAGGTAGACTTTCTTGAATGACTGTTTGCAGTTACACCAGTGATGAAAAACTCACTTTATGACCAAACCTTGTACTGATGACCATTGCAGGTCTGCAAAGCAAAGGAAAGGTGAATGAAGGTCATAAGCACTGTCACCATTTCACTTAGTTGAACAACCAACCCCACGGCGGTCACTATATGAGAATGCCCCACATATGTCATCATCTTGACCCTTATACAGTGGTAAAGATAGGGCTGTGAGAAGCAACTCAAGTGCTTTTTCCCCCTCATTCTTCTGGGAGATCGTGCAACTGCGTGGGCTGTAAATATTTAAAAAGAAAAAGAGACAATTCATCAGCAATTCTACATCTGGGCTAAGAAACAAAACCCTAGAAACAGGAAGTGTTCAATTGAAGGCACCATCTTTTGCTTAAAGGTTTGGGTGAAATGGAGTCGTCCATTTCGGGATGGATGACTCCTGAAATTGCCCTTTCTTTGGAATTTATTTATGTCAATTCAACCACGATTCTACCACTGACATATAAACCTATTATCTGTCAAGCAGAGATATATCAGGAGTCCAGGCAGTTCAAATGAATCTATAGGTTTATTGTATGCTAACACTCTCCACAAGAATCTGAACTACTAATTGTCAAAGCGAGTTGGAAGTAGATAAGGGTCAATGGAATTCAAGAGGGGCTGGACTTTAGATCTCTTGTGGGCATTCGAGACTGATAACATATTTAACTCCTTCTTTCTCAGGCTCATCCTGGTCATCTCCTACTTTACCTGCCTTTCCAGCCTTTGTCCATGAAATTAAGAGGGATCATGTTGTTCATTGGCTTCTGGGTTGACCATTAGGAAAAAAAAAATGGATGGCAAATGTTTTGAAAAACTAGAAAGCTATTGGAAATTAAGGGTGGATACATGCAGCAGAGAGTTTGCATATTGAACATAAATTTTACTGGTTGGTTTTTACAAAAAATATTCAACCATCTGCTGGCCACAATAAAACCATTATGCACTGTAGAACAAGATTTATAACTCAGGATATGAATCTAGTTATCAGAGGCATATTCAATAAACTACAATTTAGCACAACACATGAACCCTGTTTTTTTCTCAAGAATTTAAAAATCGTCTACGCATTACACAAACCATGTTACTATTATTTGGCTATTACAGGCAGGTGTGATTCATATCTTGAGCTAAGCCTTGGCTCTCATTGAAAAAGACACAATAGGTTGGGACAATACTCACTAAACAATGAAGAATTGTTTGCAAAACCACAAGACCTGGTTCACATATTTTACTAAGCCCAAACCAAATGAATCTCAGCAAACAGAACCCAAAGCATGAACCAGACCTCTCTGCCTGAAAGGATGAGGCAATTAACTTTGAAAAATTGTTAATAAAGCAAATTCTCAGGTTGGTAATTTGAATAGCAATTAAAAGAGTAGCTGGGAGAATAATTAAGGAAGGTCATACCAACTCATTTTGAAAGTACAAATAACCGTAGGAGGTAGAGGTGAACCTGCCCAATCCTGGTTTCCTCTCCCAGTTGACTTCCAAAACAAGGTTGATCCCGTGCTTAGTCTGTTCTGCTTTATCTATGTGTAGGATGTAAATACCATTTGGTTTTTATTCAAGGCCAATGTAAGATTGCCACTCAAATATGATTTGTGGATTTGGCAGCTCTTCCTGAACTCCAAAAAAAGCTTATTAGAGAGAGTAATTGGTGAATTTACTTTTTCTTGGTCCACGTGCCTTGAAAAGGGATAAAAAACAGCCTGGTTGAGGGTTTCATTTACCGAGCTATTAATGAAACATAAAACAGATGTGGGAGACACTGGATGAATAATAGGAACTCTGCTACATATTTATCTGCCAAATCAAGAGCTTAAATGCTTCAGAAGCACAAAGAGTAGACTCCTTTTTGCCAGTTTTAGGTCCAATTCATTCTATTATTAAGGAAGATTAAATGGAAGTTCTCACAAGTGAATTACAATATAAAGCAGCATTCCTTATTGCAGCTGTGCATGCTATGAAGAAAAAGTTCATTTTATGTAATCTAATCATCTTATATAAAGTTTTTGAAAAACTGTTACAGAAGCTAATCAGCCTTATTGGGGCTATTTAGGATCTTAACTAGAGGTGTCTTATCTACTCAATGTTAACCCTTCACTTTTCCTGGAGACCTCATGGGCAGAATGTGGGCTCCTATAGGAAAAAAGAATGCTGCAGTAGCCAGAAGGAATCTTAGTAAGAACCTTAGTAAGGCCACACCTAGAGTTACTGCATCCAGTTTTGGTCACCACACTATAAAAAAGATGTTGAAACTCTAGAAAAAGTGCAGAGAAGAGCAACCAGGATGATGAGGGGACTGGAGACTAAAACATATGATGAATGGTTGCAGGAACTGGGCCCGGCTAGTCTAGTAAAGAGAAGGACCAGGGGAGATAGGAGAGCATCTTCCACAATTTAAGGGGCTGCCACAGAGAGGAGGAAGGGGGTCAAGCTATTCTCCAAAGCACTTGAAGGCCAGAGAAGGAATAATGGGTGGAAACTGAAGGAGAGATTCAACCTGGAAATAAGGAGAAATTTTCTGACAGGGAGAACAATCAACCAATGGAACAGAAGTTGCCTTCAGAAGTTGTGGGAGCTTCATCTCTGGAAGCTTTCAAGAAAAGAATGGACTGCCATCTCTCAGAAATGGTGTAGGGTCTCTTGCTTGGGTGAGAGTTTGGACTAGATGACCTATAAGGTCCTTTCCAACTCTGTTAATCTGCAAACAAAAACCCTCAACAACCTGGTTAGATTGCAGACAGAGATAGGCATTCAACATAAACTGTATAGCTTAACCTAATGATGAGGAGGAAAAAAAACTCACACCAATAGGTAGAAGGTCTCTGACTAATTTGCACTGAAGAACTTGCCCATCTCCAGAACTTCATTGAACTTGGATCCCTGGTCCACCAGTAGACAAAATTAAAGGAGAGCAAAATCAGAGGCAGAGACACGTGCAGCTCCCAATGTCCGCTTTTCTCTAACTTTTTAAAAAAATCTATTTTCCTTCCAGCAATTTGCTAATAAAGAAAGGAGGGAGATGTGGTACTCATTTGGGAGACCTTTTCATTTTTATCAGCGAGTTAGACTCGTCCTCCAAGTTCTCCTTTCTATGTGCACAATAGTATGTCTCCTTTTTAATTAAGTAAATGATGGCAGTAAATCTTAAACATTCTGCATGAAGAATCATCTATATTGGCCTGATCCCCTGCATATATCTGACTCTTGATAGAACTGCAGGAGAAAAACACACAATAGTATTGATTAGGCAAATCATTATGGATTGCTCTCTACAAAGAGATAAGGAAGGTGGGTTTGGCTTGTATGTAGAATGGAAGGGCTGCTGCCAAGGAAAGGGGACACCGTTAATCAAATAAACAGTATATTCAACCTAGCATTTAAATATCCAACTTAAGATCAATTTTTAATCTGTAACTTTCCAAATATATTTTCTGCCCAACCACAGACAGCAATTTAAGAAAAAAAAAAAACATTTTCTGCCTTTGAAAACAGTAATGCAACATTTGGTAGGCAACTCAGTTCCAACATGCATATTAAGCAGGGAAGTTACAAAATTCATCATCCTAACAAACAGAATTTGGAGCCTCAAGCTTGGTTAATAAGGATCTGAGTAAACCACCTGGGAATTTAGGTCTTAGGAGAGTTGAAATCTGAACCACTGGAGAATACTCGTTTGCTCACTCCTGATGTCGTCATTATTTCTTCATGGTAGATGACTGCAACTGATTTGTGCATCAGTCTACCAAGTGGAGAGATGCATAGGCTGTTTTTTACTCGATTGGATCAGACGTGAACAACTTTGGCCCTCTTATGACCTGAGGACTTCAACTCCCAGAATTCCAGCAAAGGCAACCTCTCCGCCATCACTGAGCACAGCTTTAGGAGAAGAGAATGCTGCTTTGCAATGCCCTTCTTTTCGCCAGAGACATGGTAGCCGCTCAGATTCTCTTGTCACATATATGATGTTGCCTAGCAACGCAGCTCCATGCACAGTCCAAATGCCAGCACAGAAGTCAAACTACGTAATGGAAAAGCCAGAGATACTTTATAATGCTGCATTTATAGAAATATGTGTGCCAAGCTTCATGGACACGTAGTGGGAAAATTCATTTAGCATCTGGGCCAACCCAATAGCATCAACCCAGCTCTTGAAGCAGAAAGGTTGGGAAAGAAAGCCAAGCCAGGCAGAGGCTCAGTTCATTCCAGGAATCTTCTCCCATTTGGGGTGATCAGCTGAGAGACCTCTGGTGCAGTCAACAATTGTCCAGTCCTTCAAGACTGCAGAATGGAGGTGAGGACTGGTGCATCTAACTGCTGCTTTATGGAAGAATGAAAGGAAGGAAAAGAAGAAGGAAGGAAGGAAGGAAGGAAGGAAGGAAGGAAGGAAGGAAGGAAGGAAGGAAGGAAGGAAGGAAGGAAGGAAGGAAGGAAGGAAGGAAGGAAGGAAGGAAGTCAGAAGCACAAGAGATGCTTTCAAGCAAAACCCACATGCCTACTTTCAGCTTACAGCTCCTTGTTCAGGTAAAAAAGATGAAAAAAATTCCCTCGCTCTGGTTAGTAACTGGATTTGTCTGTACTTAGACTTATCTCCTGCAGTGCTGGGATATTTTTCTTCCCGGGCTCTTGGTAGGATGCCTTCTCTCTCCCCAAATGAGCTTCTGTCCTGCTGTTCTTGCCACAAAAACAACATTCGCAATGAGAAGCAATGAAACGTCACTTGATCAAGCAAAAGGCAATCATGAAGAATTTTCTCTTGGCAGCCACAACCTAAATCTCTGCAGAATGAGGACTGGATGATTAGGGAGTCTGGTGTTCTCTCTCTCTCTCTGTGTGTGTGTGTGTGTGTGTGTGTGTGTCTCCCTCCCTCCCCCCCCTCTTCCTGGCTTGGAGATAAACCTTCCTTTCAAGAGATAAACCACCTTCAAGAGATTTCTTTTATTGCTCACTAGATGAGTGTTTATTAAAACCTTAGGAAATAACTATTTTACCTGTGACGAAGACTCAGTGCTGTTGTAGTTAACACACTTTCTGTTGGAAAAAGAGAGAAGGCAATTTTTGTAATCGGAGATGGGGCTGGCTCAGTTTTTGACTGTCATTAGTGGGGACGGCCCTCCCTTTCCGGAACATCTCTTCTTGACAGAATATGATTTTCTGTTATTATTTTCACAAATGCCAACCTTGACATCCCAACATTCTGAACTGATCAGGCACAATTGAGAAGGTAGCCCTTTTCTCTCCTTAATAATAATTTGAGGTTGCAGCTGTCCATGTCAAATTACATCCGCTCCATTCTGGTTATGATATTGAATGTATATTCATCAGCTCAGGGATCTTCTTAACATCAGTGGACTTAAAACCATAGCCTATAGGGTCCTAGAGCAAAGGAATGTCAACATAGCAATTGTAGCAAGAATTTTTCCTGGAAAAGGAGTGTCATACCCCTGTTGGAATCTGATTCGGAGGGGGAGGCCAAGCAGCTGACAGGGAGTGGGAGTGTGGCTCTGTTGGCTGGGAAAGAAACTGGGGAAGGGCAAAGGCTGGTTGGTTAGAGCAGGGGATAGGTAGAGCAAGGGAGAGGGAATTTGGAGAAAGACTCAGGGCCATCCCTCTTCATCCTAGGGCATGCAGGGAGGAATGGAGAAGGGAGCAACATGAGTTGCATGGCTTACAGGGGAGGAAAGGGTCCCGATTCCCTTCATTAGCTGCAGCTGGAAACACAGTGCTTAAAAAGGGAAGCTGTGCACAGCAAATTTGTTGGGAGCAAATCGTGAATTATCTGGTATCATTGAGGCTTATCTATGTTCCTGGCTTCTTCCCAACTGCATGTTTTGCTGTGCTTTCAAGTCTGCAATTCTTTCTCCTGCCCTGTCAAGTTAATTACTGCAGTGTGGTTTGTGTGGATTTTTATTTACAGTTTGTATGTACTTTGATTTCGGACTGAATTTTCTCCAGTTAAAGACTGTTCCTGGGAGAGTTTTTTCTCCAGCTGAAGGTAACCTGGACATGGGGGTCAAAGTTGGAGGTATTAAAGGGACATTTCTTGCTTATTTGACTGTGTTGCCTTTGTGCCACGCCCTGGGTCATCACAAGGACTGTCACTCACTGGGTTTAAGAGATGGACACTTAGGCCATGAAGGTCGTGGAAAGTTATTGGCTCATGATACTCACAACCTTCAGTAGTTGGTTCTTTGAACCTCCAGTTGGGAGGCTTTACCAGTGTTTGCCAGAGGTTCTGAAATTCACCTGTTGCATTTCTGCGGAAGCCAATGTGCCATGGATGTTGGTTTATAAAACCAAAAGAGGCAAGAAAAAGCAGGCATCCCTCTGTCTAGGTTTTACAAGATGCATGGTTGCAATGCTCAGCCATTGTCACATCAGATTTCAAATTCATGGATAGTTTCAGCTACCTCTGCTCTCTTCTGCATCTTATATTTCCAAGTGCCAGTGGAAGGGTTTAGGATGAGCTATTCTGAAATAGCTGCTTATACTGTATTTGAGGGGGAGGGCTGTCTCATTTCCATGTTTAGCAAGTCCTCCTTTACTCATGAACCTGAAAGCTTTTGCAGAACTCTGCATGGCCCCCTCCCCATTTTGTCAGCTCCCCACTGAAAGCTGCAAAGATCCAAATCAAAAATAAACTCATTCCATGTAGATAGCTTACATCGTCTGTATCCCCCATCATTTAAATGCACTCTGCATATTAAATTATGTGCAGCCTAGTCTTTCTTTCAGGAATATGCTTTTAACATCACAATACACTCTGAAATAAATGCACGAAAAAAAAATCTGGCATATGGATTTCTCTCACACAATGCTGCTTTCCTTTATTTTATTTTATTTTAAAAAACAGGTCAATGTTCACTTTTACCTGGGCAATAACATATTGAGATTTCTCTTTTACTTCTTAAAAACAAGGAAGGTTATCCTGGCTTCCCCATGAGTTGCAGATAATAAGCCCCAAAACAGTTTCATTTCTTCTTCTGTAGATGAAAGAAAGATAAGCAGCTTTACTTACTTGTTTGACAAATGCAGATGGGATTTCAACAAACTAACAGGATCCTATACCAACTTCCAACTGCTCAAAGAAGAATTCAGTATCTGCAGATCTCTCTCTGTCTCTCTCTCTGTGTCCCTGTCTCTCTCTCTCTCTTCTTCTCTGTTGTTGAAACCCTGCTGCTGCCAGAAACAGGAGTTAGGAAATGTATTTCCAAAATTATAAAGGGCTTGGCAGAAAGAGTGAGTCTCATTAATGTCCAGGCCCCATTTTTGAGCATAGTAATTTTACAACTTTGGAACTATCTTCACACCCACTCTCAAAAATAATGCTAACACCAACATGTCTGGCTGGATTCATTCCTAAATGAGATTTCTGTTCCCTGATATGGCCCAAAGAGATTCCCTTGAGCAAGCTGACCAAGAAAACATCACAGAAATTGTGGAGTTGGAAGGAACCCTAAGAATTATCTAGCCCAACTCTTCTGCAGTGTGCAGAAAACCCAATAAAACCAACTTCAAGAGGTGGCATTCAGCCTCCTCTTAAAAAGTTTCTTGAGGTGAGAATCCACAGCCTTCACAGGAAGACTTTACAGATCTCACTGTCAAGAAATTTCCCTTGAAATCTGGTTTGCAGAAAAATGTACCTGTGAGTCAAGATTCAATCCCCAGGCAGAGTTAAGAAAGTCTGCAGTTTGGAAACCTTGAAGATCTGCTGGTGGCCAATGTAAAAAGGACTATGGTAGCTGGGCCTAAACTGAGATTCAATGAAACACAGTTGTCTTGGTTTCTTCTCCCCATTATGAAAGGCTCATGGAGGAAGTCAGCCCAGATCCTTCAGCCATTTGGTGCTGAGTGAAGGTCAGGACCCTGGACAGGGACAGCAATGCAGATTCAGCCACCAGGACTCATGTTCAGGACCATGGGCAGCAATCAGGGAACCCGTTGAGACAGAAGAGATGGAAAGAGGCAAAGGCCAGAAAGATTGTGAGAAATTTCTAGTAGGAATACACAAAGCGTCATATTTCACCAAATCTGGATTCACTACGAATCTGGTGCTGTGCATCTCAAAATGATCGAAGCAATACATGTATAATCTCTCTGCTATCTTGAAATCTGGCTAAAAGCCATGATACCAAATGCCACAAATAAGAAGTTATGAACATCCATAGTTCATGGCATTGAACACAGTCTGTGTCCAGGACACCTGACACTGCAAGTAGAATAGAATGAGACTTCAGGACTTTCTATCACCCGTACACACACACACACACACGTGTATATATATGTAGGTCTAGGTGTGTTTGGGTCTTTTCTCGTTTAAGATTAAGAGTATCTTGGCAATGTTTTGGCGAGGTCCCACTCACCATTCTCAGGCTGGCACGAAGCACTGGCACGAAGCCAAAAGCACCAGCCTGAGGATGGTGAATGAGACCTCACTGAAACATCACCAAGATAATCTTACACGGGAAAAGACCTGAACACACCTAGACCTACATACCTGTACCTGTGAAAATCTATGAAAATATATATATATATATATATATACACAAACCATGGTAGCTCAGTGGTTAGAGTGCAGTACTGCAGGCTACTTCTGCTGATTGGCAGCTGCCTGCAATTTGGCAGTTCGAATCTCAGGTTGACTCAGCCTTCCATCCTTCTAAGGTTGGAAAAATGAGGACCCAGATTGTTGGAGGCAATAGGCTGCAAACCACTTAGAGAGGGCTGTAAAGCACTTTGAAGCGGTATATACATCTAAGTGCTATTGCTATTGCTATCTGTCTGTCTATCTATCTATCTATCTATCTATCTATCTATCTATCTATCTATCTATCTATCTATCTCAGAACACATACAATATAGGAAGCTCAGTTTTGGCTCTGGTTCACAATAAACTGGAAGCATCTGCACTTATTTAGCAGCAAATTACTAAGCAAAAGTAGTCGGAATATGGTGTTGTTGGCATACTTGGAAAATGGGGGGAATTGACACCATACTTACTGCCACCACCAATTTCCCTCAGGTGATTTCCCGCCATTGTTGGAGTACAAGCAGGGGTGGGATTCCCTCGGTTTGGACCAGTTTGGGCAAACCCCTAGTTCCGATGATCAGCTGGCTCCAAACTGGTTCGCTCCGGCGAGCATGTGGACCTGGCCAGCTCTTCCCTTGCTTTATCTCATCTTTTTAGAGCTCAGCTGATTTGTGCAATAGAGTGGTTTGCCATGCCTCCGCTGTTTTATTCACAGGGGCTGCAGTTGAAGGTAAGTATTAGAGCTGAAAATGGGCTTTTTAAAATATGGAGAGCATGTGTGGAGTATGTGTTTGGCATGTGCACGCTCACCGAACCAGTTGTTACAGCGATTGAATCGCACCATTGAGTACAAGTTCTGTGGGCGTGGCTTGGTGGGCATGGCAGGGGAAGGATACTGCAAAATCCCCCTTCTCTCCCCACCCCACTAACCTGCTTTCCAGTTCCATTCTCCTGTGCAGGACAACCAAAGGAGACCCAGCCAATCAGCTGGGACTTGGGAGGGGGAGAATAGATAGAGGTGGGGCCAGTCAGAGGTGGTATTTGCCGGTTCTCCAAACTACTCAAAATTTCCTCTACCGGTGATTCTCCAGAACTGGTCAGAACTGGCTGAATATCCACCCCGGTACAAGTTGGTAAAGCGAGGCTCTGCTATAGATTTTCCTTGGGCTTTCTTTTGGCCTTGTGGATGTTATTTCACAAGATCTGCTTCCCTGCATCGAGCGAGGCTTAAGACAAGATGCTGTTTGTGATCAAATGTTAAGCAGGAAACGAAGCCCACTCACAGGCTAACAAGAATCCTATAGAAGGGAAACAAGAGGCCCTTATCAGAGTCAGGACAGCAATGGCATTGTTTTGCTTTTCCTTTGGTGGACCAGAAGAGCAATTTGTCACTCTTTAAAGTGCTAAATGGCAAGAAGCAGGATTCTTATGACTTATGAAACATCATGCTTAATGCGGAGCAGGAAAGTTACAAAGAGAGCCATTTTTTGACGTAGGCCAACAAGCACAAGTACTCCTTGAGTTACAACTGGTTGCTTAACCAGTTATGATGGACCTCCCCAGAGCTACTTACCACTCAGTAAAGGAGAATATTCGAAGGGTGGAAATGAGGGGGTGCCTGGTACTCTCTCTGCTTGGTGGTTTTCTTGCAGATGTTTCATGACCCAACTAGGGAACATCATCAGCACTAGAAAGGAGGGAAATTGAAGAGGAGGAGGAGGAGGAGGAGGAGGAATGAGGAAGAGGAGAAGGAGGACTGGAGGTCCTGCTGCTCTCTGAGCTTGGTAGCTTTCTTGTAGATGTTTCATGACCCAACTAGGGAACATCATCAGTGCTAGAAGGGAGTGGGGTTTATGGAGAGGAGGAAGAGGAGAATGGGGAGGACTGTGGGGTCCATAGTACTCTTTGGTTGTTTTCTTGCAGACATTTCATGATCCAGCTGTAACATCATCAGTGCCAGAAGGGAGGGGGTTTGTAGAAGAGGAGAAGGAATGTGGAGTCAATCAATCAGAATAGAGCTGGAAGGGACCTTGGAGGTCTTCTAGTCCAGCCCCCTGCTCAAACAGGAGACCCTATACCAGGGGTCTCCAACCTTGGCCCCTGGAAGCCTGGTGGACTTCAACTCCCAGAATTCCACAGCCAGCTGTGGAACTCTGGGAGTTGAAGTCCGCCAGGCTTCCAGGAGCCAAGGTTGGAGACCCCTGCCCTATACCATTTCAGACAAGCAACTGTCCAGTCTCTTCTTAAAAACCTCCAGTGTTGGAACACCCACAACCTCTAGAGACTAGTCCTTGGAGCTCTCTGAATTTGGTTGTTTTCTTCCAGACATTTCATAACCCAAACTAGGTAACTTCATCAGTTGATGTTGTTACCAACATGATGAGGTTGCCTAGTTTGGTAATAAAATGTCTGTAAGAAAACCACCAAGCTCAGCACCAAGGACCCCAAGTATAACCCATTTTTGGAGTCACAATGGCTGTATTTATACTCAAACATACAGTCAAGTGATTGCATTTTGGATAGTTAGCAACCAGCTCATTTTTAGAGCTATTTGTGATTTGCTACTTTTGGGGGTTCCCAATGTTCAGGGGGTGGGAATACCCATTGGGGTAAATGGAGTATCTTAATGATAATAATAAAAGCAGTCATAACTTTGAATCTAATCATTTATGACTGCAATGACTTACAATCATAATTCCAGGCTCAATTATAGTGATAAATTGAGGACTACCCATAAGGTCATTCAGCCAGGCTGTGATGTAGGCAGGTGGCAGGAAAGATCAAGAGATCCTGGAGAAATCTGGAATCCTTCAGAATCCAGTAAAAGCATGGATTTTTTTTTTTTAAATCTTAGGGGACAATATTTTAGTTGCCAACTATATGTGGCTTCCAAGATGTATGTGATGGACAGCTTCACCACCTTTGCACCTTCTACTGTATATGTTTTGACCCTTAAAAAAAAAAACCAATCCCGTTTTAGATTCCTTAGTATGGATTTAAAACACCTCCAAGCACAATAAAGGTGAGAAGTCTCATGGCATTGGAGAAGGTTCATTTGTCAGATGGTGACAGGCTTGTTATGAGGATGGAGCTTTAGGTGCTGAACTTGGCCTTGCTTGAGAATTAAATAATTAGCAGAAGAAAAATAATCCCGTTTACTCAGGAATGTCCGTACCGAGAAGTTCAACCTTACCTGAACTGATGGAGTTCCCATTCTCGTTCCATGTGTCTTTGTTGTGTATGCAGGATCTGCATTTTCTTCAAGCATTGATTGGCCTTGGGGTATTCCTTATGGGTGGATGGAAAGATAGAAAGGGCGAAAGCCAGACCATATGGCCTTTCATCAGAGACAGTTGTGTATATTAATAACTTTTTGGCAAATTGCACAAGCCAGCCTTTCTCCCACCCACTGCAATTTTTCAAGAAATGAATCTTTGCACTTTGGCTGGCTCTGCCTTGGCAGTATTAAAAAAGAAGAAAAGACCAACTCATTTGTTGGCATTGGAGAATGTCAGAGATACACAGTCTGTCTGAATAAGTCAAAACTAAATGGCCCCCAACATCCTTCTCCTCTTCCTCCTCCTCCTCCTCCTCTTCCTCCTTCGTCTTCTCCTCCTCTTCCCCTTTCTCTCAATTCCAAATTGATTAGCAGCAACAAGCTATTAATGATACCTGCTTCTCAGTCTCCTCTTCCTTTCCTCCCCTTTCTCTTTCTCCTCCCATTTGACAGTTCCTTATACTATTATTTTAATATTTGAATTGGTAGTCATGAGGGGCAGTCATATCAATCATATTTTATTTTACTTTATTTCACTGCATTGGTTTGATAACCAACAGGGATCCGTTGCAAATTACCTTTTTCAGTGCTAAACAAATGGTTGTAAGTTGGGGAGGGGAGAAGGGAGAAGGAAGAGGGGAAAGGAAGGGGAGAACATGAAGGCAGTTTCAGCCTCTGTTTTCTGCAGATCACTTTCTGGTTCAATACTGGAATCCCCTGGTGTCTTTTCGGTCCATTGCAGCTGTTCTCAAGAGGCCCCTTGTTACCAAGCACAGAGCTCCTTCCAAGAGAAGATCCTGAGTGACATCAGCCTCCCCCCTCCAAGGCAGGGATGCCCTCTGTCTCTGGTTCTGCAGGACCATCTTCTCCCCACCCAGAGAAGAGAAACAGATTTCAACATTCCTGCAAGGAGTTTATATTTTCTTTTGTCTTGTTAATTTTGATTTGGAGTCCAAGTGGAGGACAGCCAAATCTCGCCCAACATCTGGGCCTACCTTATGTTAGGATTAAAATGAAACAGCAACTGCAGAAGACATTTTCCTCTGTCCCCCACCCCCCATTCTTCCCTCCCAAATGCTTAAAATGGTTTCCTTTGGCAGGCGGGGGGGGGGGGGCATTTTGTGACAAATTCTTCTGATCATGCCCAGGACCTACAAAGAGAGTTGACAGCAGCCCATAGGAGAAGCTTCCAGTAGATGCATCAAAATAATTCACTGATAGATAGATAGATAATAGATAGATGGATAGATGGATAGATGGATAGATGGATAGATGGATAGATGGATGGATGGATGGATGGATGGATGGATGGATGGATGGATGGATAGATGGATAGATGATAGATAGATGGATAGAGAGAGAGAGAGAGAGAGAGATGGATAGATGGATGGATGGATGGATGGATAGATGGATAGATGGATAGATGGATAGATGGATAGATGGATAGATGGATAGATGGATAGATAGATGGATGGATGGATGGATGGATGGATGGATGGATGGATGGATGGATAGATGATAGATAGATGATAGATGATAGATAGATTAGACAGATGATTGATAGACAGATAGACAGATAGATGATTGATAAATAGATAGATGATAGATAGATAGATAGACAGACAGACAGAAGACAGACAGACAAACAAACAGACAGACAGATATAGATTGAAAGATCATAGATTGATAAATGATAGATTGATAGCTGGACAGATAGAGATGATAGGCAGAGAGACACATTAGAGAAACAGGCAGACATTTCCTCTGAAAGGCATGGCTGCAGGATGAACGCATCTCCATATTCACAGCCTTGCATAGGAGAGGCCCTCTTCCTCTTCCCGCTTCTAGAAATCCCCTCTGGGAGGGAAAAAACCCCATGCTGGTGCCCTTTCAGATGTTAAATGAAAGAAAACAGAGGTGCTACTGCCACTGCCTGGTAAGGTATGGAAGGAAAGAGGGAAAAAAGAAAGATTAAAAGAGAACAAGTCCAGAAAGGGAAATGAGGGCTGGGTGATAGAGCAAGAATGGGGTAGGATACCCATAATGAGGTAGGATCCAAGAGTAAGCCAAGGTCCTCATGAAGACTCTTTATTGTCAATACCCCCACTGAGCACAGAGTCGGTATGCTCTGAGAATGCCACAAGAATTCTCTCGGCATCCTTCACTTGATGCCAGGGAGAAATATTAAAACAGGACATATCACCAGTTCTTCACTTCTGTCTATCCAAATGGCTGCTGGCAAAACACACCGGTATGGCCTGATTTCTTCCACGTCCAGCAGAACCATTCAAATGGATAAGAATTGGTGGAGGTGGGAAAGGAACTAGATGATGCCAACCAAGGTTATTCCATAGGGCGACCAGTGTTTATTTTCTATGGAGTCCTTGGTGCTTTCTGAGCTGGCTTGCTTTCTTGCAGATGTTTCATCACCAAACTAGGTAACATCATCATCTGTGCATCATTTTTTTTTAAAAAAATTTTTTCTTAGCTCTTTGAATGATGCATTTCAGGGGATAACATAAATGAAGTTGTTATAGGAGCCAAGACAGTAGTTCCTAAGAATAGAATGGGTCCTTCCGTCTCTTCTCAGAAGATGAAGATGTAAAGATTGGCTGGAATATCAATTATGGGAGAGAATGTACACCTCAGAGGACCTCCTCCCACACACCCCTAATCATAGCACAATCCCCACCTTGGAAACTGCTTTTATCTTATGTGTCATGCCCCTGTAGGAGATTGACTCCAAGGCAGAGGAGGAACAGCTGACAGGGAGTGGAAGTGTGGCTGTGGAGGTTGTGGAAGAGGCTGGGGGAAGGGCAGAGGCTAGCTGGGCAGTCAGAGGAAGACCCAGGCCCATCCCCTCTCCATCCTAGGGCATGCAGGGAAGAGAGGATAAGGGAGAGATGTGAATGGCGTGGTCTACGAGGGAGGAAAGGGCCTTGATCCTCTTCATGGGCTGCAGCTGTGAGAACTGGATAAAAGGACAGACATGTGTATGGGCCAGTGCTGGAAACAAAGCGTGGAAATATCTCTAGTGTGTCATTCCTCTCTGTGTTTGGCGTCCTTCCCAGTGTGTGTTCCGATATCTGTGGACATCTTCAAGCCCTTACCTTGCCTGGTTCCCTGAATTGCTTCAGTGTGGTTTGTGTTGTTTTTCCTCTTTATAATTTATAGGCATTTTTATTTTAAACTGCATTTCCTCCTTTTTGTAACTGCTTGTGGGGGGTTTTTTTTTTGTGTCTAGTCAAGGATATTTGGAGCTTTGAAGGAAAGTAAAGGAATAAAAGAGGCTTCATCTGTTTTTGTGACTGTGTTTATTTTGTATCCCACCCTGGGTCATCACATTCTGGGTCACCATGAAGTTGTCTCCAGCTGTTCCCCAGCTCAAGAATGATCTGCTTTCAGACAACTTATATAAGCCCCCCCAACCGTGTGTTCATTCACCTCTCCCCAATGTATCACCCAGGGCTTAATCTGGAAGGGGTAGGCAGGGAGAGGAATAAATTATAAAACATATAACAGATTGCATTTTAAAAACAGAACTTATAGCTTGTTAAAAGAGTTTCAAGCTGATTCAGGAGGCCGCCCAGAGAATGAAACATAGACCGTCTTGATCTCTGGCGAGTGTCCAAGGACATGAGGTTCCGTTGTGGAGGGACAATCCAAGAACACCTTGCTGCATCCTTTAGACATGCAGATGAGACATCCAGAGGAAATAACAGCACAATCTTCCCACATTCCTGGCTTAAGTTTTGATGTATCATTTAAAATACCGCCATTCTTCAACTGCCTTTTCTTCTTATTGGCGTGACTGGAGGTGGATTGCTTCTTCCTGCTGCAAAGCTGGGTTGGAACCTCCTAGAGCAGGCAGGGGGATGCCTTGGAGGTTGGGGGGGCTTCAACCTGATTTCTCAACCTTCCAGAGGACCACAAGAGTTCATCCAAGTATAATGCAATTTCCATGAAGGGGAGGTACCTATATTGACTTGGTTTTTTTTTGTTTAGGGAAAGTTTAGAGTGTCAGCCTTGGAAGACATATTTTACATGGAAGCTTCAAGGCTGCTGCATTTTGTGCCTGAGAATTTGGGGGGTGGGATTTAATAGAGGGGTGGAAGATTAGACTCAACAACATTCTTCTCAGAAAGTCAAGGACATGTCACCCTGCACCTGGAGAGGAGCATCTGGAGGGATGTCTCCAATTGGGATGATGTTTGATTGGATCATGTAATGGAGTGGTGGGTGCAGGGGATGGATTCTTGACTTTCTTTTGGGTGGGGGAAAACCAAGAACTCTCAGATTCGGGTTTTCCCCGATGTGCCAATATGACAACTCTAATAAAATGGAACTTTGAGGAAATGTTTGTCTTGGAGTCTATTGGGTTGGAGCTTGTTAGCTGGAATGCTGACATTGAATGAAAATAGGATTTTGGGAAAGGGCAGGGTAGGAAGATTTGGGGTGTCAAATATTTTCCATTGCCACGAATATTCCCCTCCCTCTAAAATTCCTGAGTCACAATATTGCCATTCTGCCGTTGAATTTTGACCAGACAATCTGAGGCTGCTGGAGGAAATGCAATGAAGTCATGGGCCACCAGTTGTCCATCTGGTCAAAAATTAGTTATGATACAGAAGAAGAATGTGATCATGGAGTGATGACCTACCAAAGATGGACACCCCACGGAGAAGTCAATTTCCTTTGGGTGGTTTGGTCTAACTGGAGTTGATCCATGGTAGCTTTTGGAAAGTCAATCCATGACCGTCTTCTCAACAGATAATGTAGAAATTAGAGATCCAGAGAAAGGCATACAAAGCATCTATCAGTCATGAGGTTAGAAGAAGGTACAAGCCATATTTAAAACCTATTAGACACACCTATTCAGGTTTATTGTTTTGAAATCCCATTGACACCAATCGAAGACAGCAACTATGAAATTGGCCCTAAAGTAACATTTCTGTGGAACTGACAGTTGAATACAAACCTTCCCACTTGGCAAAAGGTTAAATTTCTCAAGATGCTTGATGGTCAGTTGCCAGTCCTGTCACTATTCTTGGTCTGGGCATCTTAGACTCCAGACTCCACTTAAGTGCCAAGTAACTGCCAGCACCTGACAGAGCTGCAGTCTAAATATTCTCTAGTTAACCTATTAGCTTTAATTATATAGCACAACCTCTGATTATGTAATTTTAGAAATGAGCATTCCATGTTTGCAGGAGGAATTGCCTCTCTGTAACCCAGCCTCCCCTCCATTTCCACCTCCTTTATAAATATTTGGTGACAAGTTTAAAGTCTTGTGAATGCAGTAGGGACAGTAAGGGTGGCCATGGGAAGAATGGATGTCTTGTATCAAAATCGGAAAAATGGAAATGTGTAACAAACCCTGACAGCCAGGCAGTTAGGAAAAAGAAGTGAAGCATCTTTATTTTTCCTTAAATGAAAAAAGGTATAGACCACCATGAAGCTGCTGTAGGAAGTGTAATGTCTACCAGATGTAGCAGAACCCTTAGTAATTCAAGATCTCCCGGTCAGCCAAGCAGTTTCTCTAATCTGGGATCTCCTCGATTCCGAAAGGCAATCTAAGATACAATTCCTCTGGACTTGATCACCTGACAGTGACTTTGGCCATGATCAACTAGCTATAAAAAGTAGACCTTGGCAAAAGAAATTGTGCTGGTTGCAGCCTGAGATCTTCCAGGCCGCCTATGTTCTGCTTCACAGGTGCGGCTCCTAAACTCCTCCGCAACTCTCCTTCCACTTGGTGGAGCTCAGTCTAACTCAATCCTAGAGGACTTTCGCCAAAGAGCTCTGCTTTTCCAAATTTTCCTTCCAATTGAGACAAATGGGAATGCTTTTTAGGACCCAGTTATGGTCTGTCCACAGGAGTGGGGCTGCTGGGGGTTCGCAGGGGTTCAGGTGAGCCCCTAGCTAAGATTCTGTGCAGTTTGGAGAACCCCCAAATCCCCTCCTGCTGGCCTCGCCCACCCTGCCCCTCCCTTCCCAGGAGCCCCCATGCAGCCAATTTTGGATGCAGATAAGTGCAGGGTGCGCATGGAGGCTCGGGGGGGGCAAAAACAGGCCTCCTGGAAGTTTCAAAAGACCGGAAATGGGCCCGTTCCCAACTCGAGAGCCCCTAGAGCCTCTAGAGCCCAGGGAGGCTGTTTTCGCCCTCCTGGAGGCTCGAGGAAAGCCCTAAATTTTGATTTGGGGCCTAAGTATCATCAGATGTTCTTTGATCTTCTAAGCAAATGTGTGTTATCCCTAGCAAAGGCTGAGCAATGAATCGTAGCCACCACTGCCATTTGCAAAAGAGACCTTGGTCATACTTCTAATATCAGCAGTATTTCCAGCCCCCTCCACTATCTACCCTGGGATCTTCTCAGAATACTGGAACTACATGTGGACATCTATCTTGCTCTCTCCAATCAGCCTCTCTGAATGGCTTCAGCTCTGTGCAATTCTGTGATTTGTTCTCCAACCCAAAGCAGCCGTAGAGACCAGTGCACTCCATTCCATTTTTTCTCATTTTTCACTTCAAAATTGCCTTGCACACAGATGCTATTTTTCACTTAAGCCAGACAGTTCATTTCCAGTTAAGTTCTAAAGTTCCTTTTTCTCTCAAAAATTCAACAAATTTTGGTGCTTTTCTTGCTTTGGCCTTCTCTACTCTGATGTCTTCCAGACAGACCTGGTGTTTCCTGATTTCCTACTCAAAGTGGTTATGGGTGGAGAAGGTATATGTATCCATGTATTCATAACTATGTTTTTACTTACACCTATTATCTTGTAAGCAATTGACAAACCAAATAAATAAATACCATCAGTCTGGAGGTCACCAAATTTAGGAAAACAGCTGGTCTTCACTCAATTCCATCATCCTCATTTCACACCGAGCTCCTCTTATCATTTCAACCTTATGTAGTCCTCTTAGGTATAGTAGAACAGATTGGTGAAAATCTCTATTTCACACTGCATATTGCAGTATATCTAGATTTATTTTGCATGAGGTCTGAATTTGAAAAGTTTAAAAATAAAAACAAAGGGGGGATATCATTATTTGGGTTCAGCCATTTCCAGAAGATCCAGATCTATCCTCTTGTGACTCTCTCAATGACTGTTGGGAAATCTAATTAAGATCGACTGGCCTCCTCCAACTCTCTCCCCCCCACCCTCTCCCTGACATAGAGGAAATGATCTTCACAGCATCCAGATTTGGGACTGGCAACTCACTTGTGGAGTGAAGTAGTGTCTAAGCAACCTCAAAACTATGCTTATGATCTGACACCAGCTTTCCCTTGTTTTGCAGGCCTGCAAAGGTCATCTATGCAAGGATTGGTTGCAAAGTCATATTTTCATCACTGTGGTTGCTGGACAAAGCAGTCGCTAAGTGAGGATTCCCTCCAAAGCTTTGCAAACTGGAATTTCCTGCCAATGATGCCTTCCTTTCCTTCTGCTCCTTCCTGGAGTTCCAACAGTCCTGGGGCCTACATTCAACCCCAATCAGCTCCATCTCTGTGGCTCCATCTGTCCCATCATGCAGAACTACCAAACCCTGTTGGCCTTCCAGCCCACGGTTGTCTTGTAAAACATCAGCTGGAAGTGACCCAAACAGCCTCTTTTCCACCCCAATGGCTATTTTAATTGTGCTGGACAGAGGGAAGGACTCTCGTTATGTTAACAGGTAAACATTGATTTTGGCTTCCAGGCTGGATGGAGGCTAAAATAGTCTGTGTCATCCATGCCAGAGAGCATTTAGAGACCCTGTTCTCTGGGCTTGTTTGGATATTCTGGATTTGCTCCATCGTACTCATCCAAGTCCTGGCTTTGGGGCTGCTTCCTAGAAGGTTTGGCTCAGGTTGATCCTGTTGGGTTCATCGGTTGCCTTCAAAGGTTAACTGTGGAGGGAAAGACGCTCCAAGTAAGCTCCAAAAGGGCTTGGGGCAGGGAGCCAGCCTACTGCCTTTGGAGTTCGCAGAGAGTCCTTGGCATCTGTAGGTCATAAATGTCGACTCAGGAAAGGATTGAGGGTAGGCAGAGGGAATGCCTGTCCATCCTCTGAGGGTCTAGCCATTGGTCTGAAATAGTACAGGAGGCTGGATTAGAAGACTTCCAATTCTTTAAAAAAAGTTATTTTGACAGCTGTCTCCTCGGGGAGATTGACCTGCCTTCTGTCCTTTGGAAGATTGGACAGCTTGTCCTGTCTTCCCACCCAAGCAGGAGACCCTAGACCATTCCTGTCCAGTCTCTTCATGAAAGCCTCCAGTGATGAAGCTCCCACAACTTCTGAAGACAATTTCTGTTCCATGGGTTGATTGATCTCACTGTCTCCTTATTTCCAGGTTGCATCTCTCCAGTTTCCATCCATTATTCCTTGTCTGGCCTTCAGGTGTCTTGGAAAATAGCTTGACCATGCCCAGTTTCTGCAACTATTCATCGTATGTTTTAGCCTCTTTTATAGAGTGGTGTTAGTATCTCACTTGACCTTGATTGTATCCCTCTGTTAATGCAACTTAGGCTTGCATTGGCTTTTTCCCCTCCTACCTTTTTCTGATCCTCCCCGAGAAAGCAGAGTGGTGCTGGTACCATTGTCCTACCCACGGCTTCTTCAGGGTAGACCTAGGCAACTGGTGGAGGGGGGAAAATGCAGTTAGTTGCCTAAACAAAGCTGTGTTGTTCAAGCACCGTTGAGCAAATTAATCTCAAGAGGCCCAAGGAGAGGTAGACAACACCAATTGTTACATCAGACAGATGGTGCACTCAAAACAGGATGGGCGCCTGGCTGCTGCCCATTTGGAAGGCTTTTGTGAAAGAAAGTGACTCAGTGGCAGGAGATCTCCTCTGAGATTCAGAGTCCCCCATGAGCATCAGGTGGAACCTGGGAGGCGTCTTCTGTCAATTTTTCCACCTTCACTCTCCTGCTATTTCAAAACACAGGTGGCTTTTACTCTCTGGCTGTGTTGAAGCTCTGTTGGGAATTTGCTAGTATGTACATGCGCACCATTCAACAGTTTCCCCTTAGTAAGGAAAAAATATTTCATGTTTCCAGGTTCTGGAAGGTTCTTTAATAACAGAACATTTTAAAAGAATAAGGAGAATCTTCCAGCTTTACGTTGGAGTGGTAGCTTCTTAATGCAGGAAGTTGATTGAGCTGCTCTATTGGGAAGTATATAATAAAGTGCAAAAAATAATAATTTCTACTGGAAAGCTTTCAGGTTGCAAATGTTTTAGACTCCTGGTGATCTACCAACCAAGGAAATTGAATGATGTCCTCTGGAAGATGGAAGAGTCTGTGTGGACAACACAATTTCTTCAGTCAATACAGGCATTATGCCAAAACTTTGTAGGCCTCCTATTGTGAGCTTCACCTTCCTCTCAGATAATCCCCCTTCCTTAAACTGCCATCATCTCCAGACAATCCCCCTACTCTCAACTGCCCTTGTCTCTGATCAACATATCCATGGAGGAAATTTGACTCATTCGAAGGGATTCTCAATCAACCAAAATGTATTCATAGTCCAAAACTAAACACCAAATATATCCTCCAGGCATAAAACTGAAAAAAGCTCTTCAGTGAGAAGTGAAACCTTTTCAAGGAAAAACAGAATAAGAAAGTCCAGTTGCCTTTTGGAAAAGCACCTCTGGGACAACCATGACCTGGATGATGGAGAATCTCCATGGACACCTCCAGGCATAACTACAGCAGCTGGTTCTCCTTTTGATCCATGAGGCTACGAGTCCTTTGGTGAACCATCTCCAGACGCAGGTTGGCCTGCCTTCTCACCGGGTTTTCTTATTGCTAGGTTCCTCCCTTCAAAGCATTATCCTTCTCAGCCAACTGCATTCATGTTCCTTTCCATGGGTCTTATGATCTCAGAAAGACCACCAAGTCCAGAGATCCACCAAGAACCCCTCAATTTCAGAAAGGCACTTCATGGGATGAAACTCTTCCCATCCCAGCAGCTCCCAGAAAGAGAAACCTGCTCAAGACAAAGACAAGCTTGGTCGGCCAACTGCTGTTGGGTTCTCAGAAGCTTTTCTTCAGGAAAAAGGAAAAACCAAATGCGCTTCTCTGGCCCAGCAACCTTCTTTTGAATTACTTGCCTTCAAACATACCAACCTTTTTGGCAATGTCTTTTCCCTAGCCCAATTTTTCCCTCTGCTTCCCTTTCTTTCCCCTCCCAGCCCACCTATTTCCTGACAGAAGAAATATATACTGGCTTATCTGTGGTGCATTTTCTCAGAAGCTGGTAGTAAATTTCCAGATTTGCAATGGAGGAAACAGGCAATCATTTTCATAGTTATGTACAATAGCAGAAAAATCTCTTTTGCAGTCAATTTGTCAATAACCACCATATAAAATGGCAGGTGTACTTGCCAAGTCAACATGGCAGGATTAAGGCTGATCCCACCTTTCACCTTTTTTTAGTTTCTTTTTGCATGCTCCTCTTAAAGTCACCCGTGCTTCTAAACCTTCCCCTCGTCTCACCACAAATTTATTGCTGCAACTGCCTCTGTTGGATTCCACTGCAGGACTTTACAAAAAAGACAACTTCCTAGGGAACAGGTTTAGCACAACTGTGAGCCATGCCATTTATGCAGAGTGGTCATGGCCAAGGATCATACATTCCCCTGGCCGTACATCACACAAATTGTGGGTATCCTTATCTTTCCCCTTTTGTTAGTAGCAAGTAATTTCATACTTCCTTTCTACTTGTTTGTTTCAGCTGGGGGAGGATTCATTTTTGTGTCTCTCTGCAACCTTCACTTAGCCAGACTGAAGGAAGCCATCAGAAGGGGATTCCACCCCGAAAAAGAGCATTTCTAGAAATGGGGCTACTGTCAAACACTTTAACTTCAAACTGTCTACTGTTGACCTCACCCCATTCCTATGAGGTCTGTACGGGGTATGCATAAGCGCATCAGTGTGCCTAAGGTTCCCTTTTATTCGTATCTATTTCATGCATTAATAATCATGTTTATTCTTATATATATTATCAAATGCATGCTTGACAAAATAAATAAATAATAAAATAATAAAATAAAAAAGGAATCCTGTTCATGAGAAATTCCTAAAATTCTTCACCTTCCCTGACCAATTTTCAGAAAAACCACCCTCCAATTTCCACATGAATAACTATGATGGGCAGCTCCCAAAGCTCATTTGCCACAACTCTAGAACATTCTTCTCCCAGGGGTGAGAAAAGCCACTGGAGAATTCTATTCACCAAATAAAATGTCCAGTAGAAAACCAAACACTGTCTCGAATCAAATCAAAAACTCTCTTGAATCTGCTAAACAGCTGGAGTTTACCCATTGAATTTTTTTTTCCTGGGCTTTGGTTGCTTTTGCCAAAAATATCTTCTGCTCACCAGCTGACTTGTGGGCTGGAAATGGTCCATGTTCTAGAAACCCAAATTAAAGTTCCCTGATAAATGACTTGTCTCCCTGAACAACACCTAGAGGAGTCATCAGATCTCCCAGGAATGGGTTCCACTATTAAACTATTCTTATCATTAAGAATTCTTCCTAATAGACCATCAGAACCAACTTTCCTTGTAACTTATCCCATGTGTTGAATTCCGATGTGATAGAAAATAGAACTTGGATCTTCAGTGTCACCCCTCCCAGAGAATAAGCAGGGTGACTTGATGGAAAGATGCAGGAATTGTTGCCTCAGCAAATGGGGCTGAAGGATTTTATTTTAAGTCCAAAAGAGACAGATAACATTCAGAAGTGACTCAGGCAGGCAGTTCCCTGATTCACTAGGGTATAAGGAGGGAGATGGATGTGCAGCACAATTAGACATAAAAATTTCTGTTGCTAGAACAGTAATTTTAGAAGTCTTGTCAAATTGATTTTCTAGTGAGGCTGACACACTCCTTTAACAGATATTGTTAAGTATTGAGCATGGGCGCGAAAGAATGGAGACGAGCCGGTGAAACGGTGAACTTCAACTCTTTATTTACATGGTGTGACAGCTCAAACTGGATGGCTGCTACAGCCTTCCTTATATAGGCAACTGATTAACTATTCAACCAATGAAAACCCCAGAGCGCTAGCTCCGTTAACCAATGAGAACGGCTCGTTCATGGCCAATCAGATTCTCCTGAACAGACCAATCTGATCTCGCCATTTAATGGCCAATCAGAAGTGCAGGGCCAGAACCCTGCACTTAACCTCAAGCTCTTGATAACTTTATTGCATAATTATTCATTCACAACAGATATTATCATACACATGATGCCCTTTAGATCTTTAGAATAAATTTGAGGAGAAGGAGGAGGAGAAAGAAGAGGAGGAAGAGGAGGGGGCAGAAGAAGAGGAGGAGGAGGAACAGGTGCTAACACTCTATAGAAGCCAAATAAAGCAAGGGGTGTTTTGCTCCCTCTCCCCAGACAGCCAGCGAGGCAGCTGAGAATGAATTAGAGAACTGACTTCTTGGAGACAACTGTCACTCATACAGCCGGATGAAGAATTGCTGGCTGATGGCTCCATGGAAGCATTCATGCTTCTTTCTGCTAAATTTATCAGATTCGGTTCCCAACTGAAGGCAGGCAAGCAAGCATGCAAGGCACCGTTCTCTGCGCTTGTCAGTTGCATTCTTCCCTTAGCCATGATCTGCATACCTGGAAAGAGTTATTGGCAATTCTCCACTCACCCGCATTTATCTGACAGTCATTTTAAGGACACAGAAATTTGAGAAGACTGAACAATATTTCCCCCTGCCCAGCCTTCCCTTTGCAACAGGGGCTGTTTGCAGGGGGTGTCACTGTTCAAAGCGACTGGACAAATGCCCTTATTCCCTCTCTTTATGCCAGCGATTCTCAACCTTTTCACTTTAAGATGTGTGGACTTCAGTTGCCAGGATTGTGTTGTGGGAAGGTTGAGAAACATTTTCCTATACCTGGGGAACCTGGGCATTTTAGAGCCCCTGGGCCACATCCGGCCCTCTGGCTGTCCCTTTTCAGCCCACATGAGGTCAATTAGAAATTAGAAATCAAATGGAAATGGGTGTGCACCATGCCCCCAATCGTACCGCATTGTTTTTATTTCAAAGGGGACTGCTTTTTGTTTTCAATTTGCAGTATGTGCATGCATGCTAGTGGTGGGGTTAAAAAAAAATTACTACCGGTTCTGTGGGCGTGGCTTGGTGGGCATGGCAGGAGAAGGGCACTGCAAAATCTCCATTCCCTCCCCATTCCAGGGGAAGGATACCCGTTCTGGAGAAATGCAAAATCCTCCCCCCACCCCATTCCCTCCGCACTCTTGGGGGAAGATTACTGCAAAATCTCCATTCTCTCCTCACCCCACTAGCCTGCTTTCCAGCTCCATTCTCTTGTGCAGGGCAACAAATGAAGACCCAGTCGATCAGCTGGGGCTTAATGGGAGGCAGAGAAGAGATGGAGGTGGGGCCAGTCAGAGATGGGATTCGAACTACTCAAAATTTCTACTACTGGTTCTCCAGAATTGGTCAGAACCTGCTGAAGACCACCTCTGGTGCATGTACCCTCCACAACAGTAGCAGTTTCTCATGTGGCCCCTTATGAAAATTAATTGCCCACTTCTGTTTTATACCAACATTTTATAAAACGCTGCCAAAGTTTTCTTGACACACTGTACCCTTGGCTAAAAAAACCCCAAATGATCTAAACATATACCAGAAAGAACTGAAAAATAAACTGCTATACTCTAATGAAGTATAGTAAATATTTATCTAACGAAGCACCCTGCTGGTGCAGTGGTTATCATGCAGGATTTCAGGCTGCCTCTGCCCAATGCCAGAAGTTTGATCCTGACTGGCTCAAGGTTGACTCAGCCTTCCATCCTTTCAAGGTTGATCAAATGAGGACCCAAATTGTTGGGGGGGCAAGAGGCTGACTCTGTAAAACCGCTTAGAGAGGGCTGGAAAGCACAGTGAAATGGTAGATAAGTGTAAGTGCTATTGCTGTTGCTAATGCCTTTTGCTCATGTGGCTTGGAGGAGAACTTGTCCCCTTCCAAAGGCAAGCACAGTCTCCTAGGATGGTGGAAATGGATCTGGAGCACCTGGGATCCACCGGGTTGCCTAGGAAGAGCAACTGGGCCCCAGCTATTTTCTGCCACAATTTAATGGTGATAATTTGTCACTGCACCCCAGTGTCCCAACTCCAGCTGAGCATATCGCAAACCTAAATTCTCGCACAAACTTTATTTTGCTGTTTTCCACTTCCTTTCCTCATGTGTACTACATTGAGCAAATGTTACTAATATATTTATGCATTCCAAGTAGGAGATGGATCTTTTTGAAGGCAAGGCAGCAAGTGGCATATGATTTATCCCTTCTTCATTTCCAGCATATGTTCTTCTGCTTTTTCTTCCCATCCTCTGTAGTTAAAAGTGCTGTGTGCAAAGTTATACATTTTTGACAAGATGGATTTTGACCTAAATATGCCAGAGTTTAAATGAATCAAGGGCTGTTGAATTCCTCTTCCTTCCATTCTTCAGAAAGTTTAAGGGAATTGGTTTACCTCCTTCCGTGCTCATCCCTTTCGACTCCAAATTCCCAACCCACCAACCACTTTCCGCAGAATTTTTAGTGGAGTGCATTTATACTTTGTTGGATACTCCTGCTGTGAAATGGGACACGTATGTTTGGAAGACAGTGATGCATATTTCAAAAGCAGCTTCAACTTTGGCTAATTGTAGCCTGCCTGCTCCTCCAATACCTGAATTAAAGATAAATAGAAAAATAGAAAGATTACTGTGAAAGTTTAACTCCTTAGTTGGTACAGCTATTTTTTACACAAAACATACGGGGAGTTTTGAGGCATTTTTCTCCTTTTGCATTAATAAAAGCTCTTGGTTTGCATTAGCTTCAGGCTTCAAGATTCTTGGTGTTCCTCCTTTAACAGATTTAACAGATTAACAGAATTGGGAGGGACCTTATAGGTCTTCTTCTCCAACCCCATCACCCAAGCAGGAGATCCTACACTATTTCTGACAGATAGCAGTCCAGTCTCTTCTTGAAAGCTTTCTTTGAGTCCCAGAAAGAGTAGCCACAAAGCCCCCAGGTTGCCATTTTGTTTTCCACTTCAGTTTTCCTACCCCTGATCCCTTTTTTTTTTGACTTACATTGCAACCACACTTGCAATGGATGAATGGTTCTAGAGTCAGAAACACGGGTGTGAATTGAGAAGCATAAAGTGTGTGAGCAGCTGTTGCGCACTTGATGTTGGAAGACCTTGGGCTAATCCATGATGGTTTTACTCTTGGACATCTGGGAACTGACTGGACACTCAGGAGTTTTGTCCTTGGTCAAGTGGAAGCTTCTGAAGAAAGATCACAAAGTGATGGTCATCAAGCCAAGATACCCCTTTCTTGCTTCCACATGTTCTGTGAATCTGGGCCAGATGTTCCTGGTTTGTACTTCAATAAGGGAGGCACGATGTTCTCAAGGCTGAATTTATGCTTTGAGTGACATGACATCTTTTGGGCCAGGATAAAAGATGAAGTTAGTTTCAGCTCGGTTTTATCTGTGCTTGTTTAAAATTAATTTTTATAACTGTATTACTCAGTAGTCATGTAAATTTTTCTTTCCCACATCTTAAACATTGGTGGCACAGTGGCTCAGTGGTTAAAACACTGGACTGGCCAGCTGGAAAATGGGCAGCCCAAGTTTGAGACCTGAGTGCCACATGACAGGGTGACCTCATGTCCTCACCCCAGCTCCTGCCAACTTAGGCATTCAAAGGCATGCAAATGTGAGTAGATAAATAGGTACCACTTTGGTGGGAAGGTAACAGGGCTCCGTGACATCATGCTGGCCACATGAATATGGAAATATCTTCAGACAGTGCTGGCTGAACTGGAGATGGAGATGAGCAATGCCCACTAAAGTTAGCAATGATTAACAGAGTAAAATCTACAATTATTCCTTTCCCTAAACACTACCACCCAAAACAGGTCACTGCCAAGGTTTTATATTCAGTTGTAGGATTACCAGATAGCATCTATTCCTTGATTCAGAACAGATTTTAGGTTTCCCCAGCCGTACTGTTTTTTTGTCCCAACAGGTCAAAATATGTCCCCTATCCAGACTCCCTGGACTATAATTATTTACCAGGCTAGGAAGACCATCTCTCCACCAAGAATGAGACCCCAGGCACCTGAGCCAATCACTCTGGAAAGAGAGGTAAGAGGCATTCAGGGAGATGATGTCAAAAGAGTTGCTCACTATTTACTTCAGCGACCATTTGCCTCTTTTCTATGCTTTGGTGAGACAGCGAAGGGCAGCGTCTGAGCCTCTCCTTGTGCAGAAGCTGCTCTTGTGTGCATGGAATGAAGAAAGAAAGCGTTGCTTGGTTATCTGAGCATAATTCAGTCCCGGGAGAGTAACTACTAGTTGCGTGCCTGAGCAATGGGTTGTCCTGCAGTTGCATCTGACTGCATTCTCCCAATGCTACCCCCTTCCAAAAATCCAAATGCATAAAAGATTGCTGAACCATTAATTCTTCTAAGGAGAAGGAGCTGGCTGTAGAGGCATAAGGCATTTTATTTTGCTACTTTGGGAGGGAGGGGGAGGCAATTGAGCAGCCCAATACAGCCAAGGGGCTGGCATTTCTGACCAAACATGAAGGTGAACCCTGAAATCCAGAGTTGACAAAGAAACACTGCGAAGAACAGATGCTCTCTGCACCCCACACCGTAACCTTTGAGAAGTTGGGAGAAGCTATTTTTTCATTAGCAAAAGTGTGGTTAAACAGCAGGGACCAATCTGATGCCAGGAGCCCCAAGATGCTGGCCAACAACCCAGAACATGATCATCTGTTTAACTAATATTGTTTGCAATCAGGGCTTGCCATGAATACATGAAGAAGGGCTTGGTTGAAATGAACGTGGGGCCAATCCTGATGCAAAAGGAAGGCTTTTGTTTGAACATGATATTTCCCCTCCCTTCCTCCCAATGGTGGTTCATCTGCAAGCCTTCTGTAAACAGGGATTGGGCCCAGTTTTCTACAAATGTAGTATAAAATCAAAATAGGAAACTCTGTTCGGTAACAGGGAGAGAAGATTTACTTCACAAGGAAAATATTTCCTTCATGATCCCTAATCGTGTACACAGCCAATCACTCCTGTATCTGGTGTCTGATGAAAGCATTACTTTGACTCTAAATGGCCTTCATTTTCTCTCAATAATGCCAGCATTAATAATGCCATGTAGGGAGGGAGAGAGGAAAGAAGAAAAGAGAGGAAGGGAGGGAGGGAGGGAGGGAGGGAGGGAGGGAGGGAGGGAGGAAGGAAGGAAGGAAGGAAGGAAGGAAGGAAGGAAGGAAGGAAGGAAGGAAGGAAGGAAGGAAGGAAGGACAGACAAGAGGGAAGGAAGGGTGGGAGGAAAGAAGGAAGAAAGGTAAGAAGGAAGGGAGGGAGGAGGGAGAAGAGAGGAAAAGGGAGGGAGGAATGCCAGAAGGGAGGAAGGAAAGAAAGAAAGAGAAAGAAAAAAGGAAGGGAAGTTAAGGAGGAAAATGGGAGGGAGGGAAGAAATGTAGAAAATGATCCATAAAAAATAAGAACAGCCTATGGAGTGTAAGGCTTCCAAATTTTTTCCTTTGAGCCTTTGTGAAGTTCAGGAAAACCCAGCTCCTTCCCCAAACATTCAGCTCCTTCCATTCTTCCAAGTTTGAACAGTGCTGAATTCAAGGCTGTTCATCACTGGCCCTCCTGCTGTCTGTAGCCCTCTAGAACCGAAATGACAACTCCAGGCTGTGACTGTTGGATTTCCCCTTGGAAGAGCACTTCTGGGCTTCTCAGGTGCCAGATCCCATTAATCTGAAAGACACGAGTCCTGAGTGCTAATGAGAGCCACTGATGTCTACAACAGCATTGCACAATGTTTTGTTATGACTGCCTGTCAACTGCATTTCAAGAGATTTGTCAGACAGGTGCACATGAATTTTTACAGGGGCCAGGCTGGCTGTTCATGAAGCTGGACAAAGGCCTTCTGTTAGGGGCCAATCCCTGTTGCGTGCAGCACACAACCAACTGTTGCTAGAGATCCATTCATTTCTTTGGTAGCCCATTTCTACCGAACAACAGGGAACATCTTTGAAGACTCTACCAACATTTCCATTCCAATCCATTTTGAAGACATCAAAGTCCACATTCTAGACAGAGAATGGTTTGAAAGCAGGGTCAAAGAGGCCATCTATGTCAAAACTGAACAGCCATTTCTCAACAGAGGAGGAGGGATACAACCAGAGGTGGTATTCAGCAGGTTCTGACCAGTTCTGGAGAACTGGTAATGGAAATTTTGAGTAGTTCAGAGAACCAGCAAATCCCACCTCTGACTGGAGATTTTACAGTCTCCTTTCCCTGCCATGCCCACAGAACCGGTAGTAAAAAAAAATTAAATCCAACCACTGGATACGAAACCTCTTGCCTACAACCTCGTCCTTTCAGCAGTCTCAGGAAAGCTCCATACCCATTTGCATTCTGATTCAGGTGACTCGAAGGGCCTCAACTATTCTCAGAGTGCTAAGGACCAGATGACTGCAAAGAAAATAAATCTTTTTATTCCCCACCCACCATTCTGTCAGACCTGAGGAAGTTTCTTAGCTGAGAAGTAAAACATTGTCAAGGGGGAAAAAAGCCCGATAAAGCCCAGTTGCCTTTTGGAAGAAGCAACCCTGGGACAACCATGACCTGGATGGTGGAGAATCTCTCTAGACGTTCCAGATTAAGTTCCCATAATCATATCATTGGCAGGAGTGTTGCCATCTTCCGCTCCTTGCCTGGTCCTCTGCTTATTATTCTTGTCAGTCTCATGAGGTGGGATCAGCAAGGAACCAAACCTCACATGGCAAAAGTCAAGATTAAGCCCCCATTTCATCAAGTTTCTCCTGCTTAAGGCAGCTCATTTTTCAGAAAGGTTCTCTTGTTTACATGCACTCCTCTCTGGTGCGATCATTTCCAGGTGTCTTCTGGATTCCAAGGCTGAGCATTTGCCAACGAAACCCATATTGGTGAGGAATTCATTTTTCTCTGTACCAAATCCGCTGCCCATTGACTCAGCAAGATGCAGATCTCCAAGAATCGAGCTAAAATCTGGCATAGATCGGCGAGGGAGGGTATCACAGTGGCAGCATGTGGCTGGGGCAGGAATATATGGTTTTCATATTCAGAGAAGCGCAGATGCTCAAGCACTTAAACCAATTAACTGGAGGCAGGCCATGGTCTTGTCTAGCCATGGGCGGTGGGAAAGCTCATGTTTATTGCAGTTTATTAACGCCATGGCCCAATTTGATTTAATTAAATTACCTTATGTGATACCTAGGCTTGGTGGCAGAATTATGAGCTTCCTTTAAAAGAGGGGTCTCCAAGCTTGGCAACTTTAAGACATGTGGACTTCAACTTCCAGGATTCCCCAGCCAGCATGGGTTTTGGGAGTTGAAGTCCACAAATCTTAAAATTGCCAAGTTTGGCAACCTCTACTTTAAAACAACAATGAGAACCTCATCTGTTTTGGTCACCTTTCTACATCACAATGCTATGGTCTTCAAAGAACCTCTTCTTCACTGTAGATGATCACGACTAGCAATGGTGTAGCTGTATTGGCATTTTAGTCAGTGAAATGTTCTGAGGAACTTAAAAATTTACCAATCCATTTGTGTTATTTTGGTTGATTCTAGAGACAATGACACCTAGCTGTGCATTTTTGGCTTGCAAACCAGACCCTTTAAAATTAAAATTCTGCACAAAGGAATGATCTTTGCTGCCCTGCCCTGGGTGCCTTCCAGCTGGACCCAGGAGCCTTAATGAGTTTTTGGAGATGCAACTTGGAAGAGCTTGAGCTGTCCCATTGGCTATTTATTCTGGACAAAATGTTGGCCAATGGGCTATCCAAATAACCTTGGGTTTCACATCAGAAGGAAGGAAGGAGGAAGGAAGGAAGGAAGGAAGGAAGGAAGGAAGGAAGGAAGGAAGGAAGGAAGGAAGGAAGGAAGGAAGGAAGGAAGGAAGGAAGGAAGGAAGGAAGGAAGGAAGGAAAAAGGAAGAGAGAGAAAGAGAGAAAGAGAGAGAGGGAGGGAGGGAGGGAAAGACAGAAAGACAGAAAGACAGAAAGAAAGAAAGAAAGAAAGAAAGAAAGAAAGAAAGAAAGAAAGAAAGAAAGAAAGAAAGAAAGAAAGAAAGAAAGAAAGAAAGCAATTGGCAAGAATCTTAGACTCCTGAACTGAGTCCAGCTATAAAATAATCTCCAAAATGAGTGGGACAGAAAATGAATGGGATTTTCAAAATCCAGAAGGTTTTGCTACAATTGCTTACATCAATCATTTCTGCTCCATCTTGTAGAAACAGCAAAAATCAAGCAATTATTGAGACAGCTGAATTCTAAATATCTACCCTTCAAAATTGGAAAGAGGGTTAAGTTATTTGCTTCCTCCCCCTCCCAAACAGTGATGAAGTGCCCCTTGCAGTTTCATGCCGTTTGTCCACATGTTCTTGTCTTCGGAAAACAATTGGTAGCCCAATAACATCAGTTCTGAAGTTGACCCATAATCCCAGAATTTAGGAAAATTGGGGCTGTTTCCTTGGTCAGCTGGAGCTTGCTCAAAAGTCAGCTGGCTTCTTTTATAGCCTATCAGTTTCCATAGAAAATCATAAAAATCATAGATGGAGGTTAGGGACGTTGATTTGGGCCTTGGCATCCAACCCTCTACATGTTGCAGAAACCTATATACTAGCTAGAAGGCTGTTTAGCCATTGCTTCAAGATACAGTAGGACCTCTGGTCACGAACGCTTCTGACCATGACTAAATCAGGTTCCAAACAAAATATTCATAAAATGTTTGAATCTGAACACATATTTAGGTGGCAATCAAACATGACCCCTGACCCAGAAATTCCTGAAGACAAAACATTAGAAGATGAAGAAATTGCCAAAGTTATGGTACGAATTCTGGTGGTGACCAGAGGTTCTACTGGTTCTCTTTTTCCCTTCAAGCTCAACAGTCGTTGGTCTGATTGTTGAGCTGCTGTAATTGTTGTGAAATCTTTCCTAAGGTTCAGGTGGAATCCACTTTCCCGTGACCTAGTCCTTATCTCAATTCCTGCACTGTGGCCTTGATCTTCTGTGGGACACCCTTTCAGATATTTGAAGAGTTGTCCTTTCTTACACAAACATCCTTCCCATCTCTCTTTGCATGACTTCACTTCCAATCTCCTGACTGTCTACCTTGTCTTTCGCTTAAGCTCTTCTCCAAATCTTTCTTACTGAGTTGTGTCCAAAACAGGACACAGTTCTGGAGATGGGGTTCTTTTGGCTAAGGTTCTTCCTAACTGGATCAACCTTCTCTTGCTCCCTTGAGAGTACAGAAAGGAACCCATTGTAAGGATGTCTCCGCTCAGAACTAAAGTCCACCTACTCAAAGCTTCATAATGGATTTACCATCTGCTGAAGGAAAATCCATTTAGCTTACTGAGAAACGAAGGCCAGCCAAGGAGAAGAGGCTACAGTCAGCACAGTCTTTAGCATTTTTTCCTTCAGGAAATCTGAGAAGATCATCGTTTTGCAAGGAAGTAGAAGCAAAGGAACATTACTCATGGGGAAATTACAAATGAGAAGTTGAGGAGGGAACCACGCTCCAATGCCACGTTGAGCTCGACTGGGCACTGGAAATGTTTTACTCAGGCCTCAAACATCAAAGAGAGAATTGCCAAGGCTGAGTAGCCAATGGGGAGAGAGGCTGTTTCAAGGAAACACGGTCTATTTCCAAGAAGAACGGATTGCTCTTTTTGGGAAAGAAGCCAGATCGAAAAGCAACCCTGGGAGAAAAGAACCTAAGCCTATTGAACATCAACCTTAAGATTTTGTCTTTTTTTTTTTCAGGTCCCTGTGCTCTGGGAGCTTGGAGCCTGTGTTGTGCCATCGCCACAAATGAAACATGACAAAGGATGCTGTTGTGTCAATCTTCCAGAGCTCCTTGTGATGTCTCCTTATAGAAAAGAAGACAGAACTGAGTTCCTTCTTCAAAAATTAAAAAAAAAAAATGAAAGCAGAAAACAGTGACAAGTGAGGAGAAGAAATGCATTTGGCTATCAGCTGGGATGGACTGCTTCATTCTAGGGACGGGACTTACAATTTGGACCCCTTTATCAGAGAAAAAAATCTGAAAATGTATCCATTTTGAGTATGAGATGACCTAAGGCCCTCTAATTTAATCTTCCTGCAACCAATGAGAAAAGAAAAGCTTGCTAATCACTCTTAGCCAAGATCTCCTTCATGGAAGGAGGTTCAAAAATTTATTTGGACAGCTCAGTTCTATGCTCCAGGCTAAGAAAAAAAAGGACAGTGAGGGAACTGCTTAGGATTTCCATAAGGCTAAGCCAGGATTTTTGTTAAAACCATTCTTTGCTAACATAGCATAGCCATTTTGCATCTAACCAGGCCTATATACTGTGCCTGGCTTAGATCTTGTAAGTCAACCACAAGGCTGAATATGTCCCGGGATAATATGTAAGCGAAGCCAGCCAAGGACAAAGAAAGGGCCTACCTATTCTCCACAAGGACGAATAGCAAGGAGAAATTCCGTCTTTTCACTATCTCCCAGGTCTATGCTTGACTCCGATTCCAGCTTCCTGCCTGTCTTTTCTAAAATAAATCCTGGAATCCACCCATGGGTCTATTTTTTTATAATATGGAGCCTCTCTGCCACACCTAGAAGCACATGTGTGTCTTGATGCCATCGGAACAAAAAAGAATCTTCATCGGATTGTTAAGGACCCCAGGAGCTACTTCAAAACACATGTCCAAAGAAACAATTGTATTCCTTCCGTCTCCATGATCCAAACATTGTGCTTCTATTACCTCTTTGTCTCCTGGCCCCTGGTTTCTGTTACTCTGGCTTCCAGCTACCAGAGGTAGAAGGAAACGAGAAGGATCACCATGAAGGAGAACCTGAGAAAGTGGCCTTCATGAAGATTCATTTCCACCTTGAATCCATGGGCAGAAGGCATACTTAGCTATGCAGGGGGATCCCAGCTGAAAATATCCCTGTATTTGCATCCTGGGAATGTTTAGACAATGGCCTGCTTTTACACAGCCTCCTCATCAATTACCCCAGAACGTCTATGTCTTTGTATGGTATTTTTATGGCCCTTTTCTTTTTGTTTCCACTCTTAGAAAGAGTGAAAAGAGCCTCTTGGATAAAGAGGCCACTCTTCAATCTCTGTGCTGCCCTCTGTAGGACACTTTGGGGAGGGTCTTTTGGTTTCTGGGGGTGCGGGCAAGAGAGGAACACCTGCATTTGGGGGAAGCTCTAACAAAGCATTACTAAAGAAATGGAAGAGGTGAGAGGAAGAGAAAATCAGGGGGGAGATGGAAGGGAATGAGCTCCGATCTTTACGATTTGCCTTGAAAATGGCCCATGGCTCTCTCACATTGAGAGAGAGCCATGGCCATCAATGTGAGAGAGCCATGGGCCATTTTCAAGCCAAGTCATAAAGATCAGAGCTCATTCCCTTCCATCTCCCTCCTGATTTTCTCTTCCTCTCACCTCTTTCATTTCTTTAGTAAATGTGAGAGAGACACACTGATGGTGTTACCTAGTTTGGTAGCAAAACCTCTTCAGAAAGGTAGTCAAGAACCCAATACTTGAACCCTGAGCTACATCCATTCTCCACTATGGCAGTGTGAAAACATTATATCTCAGGCATCAGCTTGTAGGCATCTCAAAAAGCTGGCTACTGTGAGAACAAATTGCTGGACTAGATTGGTGTTAACTTGATGCAACAGAGATGTTGCCACATTCTTGTGTTCGTAATTCTCCTTTCAATCCAATTAAACATTACAGCTCAGTGGCAACTTTCTGATATTTTAAGAAATGCATCCAAGACACTTGGTGGAGCTTCTGTGACTATAGGAACCTCAACCCGAGCCCTCTTGATACACATCCCATTCAATTCTTGACAGAAAAAAGGGGGACACACTTATGAACATAATTGTCTTCCCATCTTAAACAGAACATTAAATGACATATCATTCTTTGCCCTTGTTTATTCTAGAACCTGGTCAATATATTTACATTCTTTCATGGATCCAGGTATGGGTGACAGTGGCGGATTAAGGCTCACTGGTGTCCGAAGCACTGACAAATCTTGGTGCCCGCCTCCTTTGTACATACTGTACAAATGAAGTCCTATTTCCAACTTTGTGGTGCCCCCTTTGGGCCTGGAGCCCTAAGCACGTGCTTAGTCTGCTTAATGGTTAATACACCACTGATGGGTGATGATATCCCTGAACAAGGCTCCCAAATAGAACCTGAAGAACTGAAAAAAAAAGTACCACAGATAACTTTGTCCGTCTGGATGATCCGAAGGAGAAAAGGAGAGACATCACAGAGCTTCTGAATCTTCTTCAGGACATTTTGCTTCATCAAAAGCCTGATCTAGAACCAGGGTTATCCAAACTTGGCAACTTTAAGATGTGTGGACTTCAATTCCCAGGATTCTGGAGAAGCTGGCTGGGGAATCTTGGGAATTTGAAGTCCACATATCTTAAAGTTGCCAAGGGTGGACACCCATGTAGTGCTGCTTTCTGAAACAGTTGAGTGGAATTGCCATCATGATTCCCGGGAGAAATGGCAAACTGTCCTTGCACAGTTCAGCGCCAATCCATGCGCCCAATCCCTTAATGTCAAAACAAAGAGACTTTCTTGAGCCAGGTGCTAATGGTCTCCATAAGGCCTAACAACTGTGGCAAGACCATCACAGCCGCTCCCGTGCCAATCTGTAAAACAGACCGTACAAATCCAGCCATACAACAATAACTAAGTCCCGCCCTGAATATGTTAAAGAGGGGAAGAACAATGGGTGTCATTCTGGGCTGCCTCTCTAATCAAGAGACAAGACCAGGGGAGAAAGCGAATCTGTCTAGAAAGTTGTCAAATGCCCCCTGCCTAAAACACACACACACACACACATACAACTCGGGGAATTCATTCGTGGATCCACAATGAAAAGTGAATTTTTCATGGCAATCTGGCAGAGAACAAATCTTCAGCAAGAACAAGACATCCTGGTTGCATTCTGGTTTCAAACAGGGATCTGCAGGAGGTCTCTTTGACAAACAGCTCAGAGAATGTTCCTCCCGCACTGAATTCTCTGCAAGGCTGCTTTGCTTCTCCTCTCATGACTGTGGGGATGCTGCAACAGTCGTAAGTGTGAAAAACGGTCATAAGTCACTTTTTTCAGTGCCACTGTAACTTTGAATGGTCCCTCCACACAAGCAAAGTACCAGCAAAGGAAGGGAAAAAAACTCCAGAGAAGTTTCTGAGACAGGAAGTCCAGTCCTGCCAAGAATGTAATAAGGGTTAACGGAGAGGCAGTTTCTGTAAGCAACACCAGAATGTTTCCTTCCTGCCTCCCTTACAGGATTAGGCCAGTAATTTCATCTAACAACTGGTTCTCTGAACTGCTTAGAATGTTAACAACGGTTCTAGTGAATAGGTGCGAACTGGTAGGATCCCACCTCTGATTGTAGCTCAAGCCACTTAGAATAAAGGTCTCCAAACTTAGCCATTTTAAGACTTTGGACTTCAACCATGCTGGCTGGGGAATTCTGGGAGATGAAGTCCACAAGTCTTAAAATGGCCAAGTTTGGAAACCCTTGGCTTAGAAGGGACCTCCCTGGGCAAAGCAGAGATGCAGCAGCAGCTTGCTGTGGTCATGAATCTTCTTCTTGGCAGAGGACACATCCCAACATGTGGTAAATAAGTGACTCAAAAAGAAACCTTTTAATGAGACTTAGTAGAGCCTCTCTAATTTGCTTATGGCCACCACAAATTTATGGAATGTCCAATCACCCGCTTCAGAAGAACATCTCCAGATGTTCTTGGTTTCTAAACTTCAGCTGCCTATGTGGAGGGGGTTTCCAATTATGCAACTTGTCCACAGAGTGTGTAAGCCATGGGACATTTTGAGGGGGTGATTTGTAGAGGCTCAGTGTTAGCTCATATTGATTTTATTCATTGCTCCATCCAGATCTTCATCAACTGCAGAGCTCAAGCAAAAGCATCCCAAGAGAGAGAAATGTACTGTTTTCCTGAATAAAAATGGAGAGGACTATAATTGTTCACAAAACTGCAACTCTGTGCTATCTTTAAGGGCTGGCATGTCCATCGGGCCAGCTGATTTGGCAGCACAGGGGCACACTCCCCTCTGAGATGTGTTACAGGTCCACATCCCATGGGGGGGGGGGACTGCCATTCAGCTGGGTCTCTGGAGGAAAAAGAAGAGAAAGAAAAAAAACAGTCCAATTTTGTATCTGATGGCTGCACTGATTGCGAGGGTGCCTTTTGGTGCAAAGAATCAAGCTCAGAATCCTTTGACCTGAAGTATCTCCACAGACCTGATTGAAATTCACATCACAAGCTTCGAGAACAAACCCTCCAGGATTCTGGAATGAGTGTCTAGAATCACTTACCCTGCATGGAGGCTTCTGGATCTCTACCTCTACAACATGTAATTATTTCTAACAATGGTGCTTCAAGTCCTTATACTACCACACCTTCAAGTGGGGGGTGTTTCACCCAGCACAGAAGAACGGTCTTTCATAGACCATCATAGTTCTGCATGATGGCTTGTTTTGCAAATGCCTCTGAGCTTCTCTGCTTAAGGGAGACTCACTCGTGGCTGGGTTTAGCTAGGAACCCAACCAATTTGGAGGCCAGCTGATCAGGTATTTGAAAATTGCAAATGGAGGCTTCCCAGGTTCTCAGCAAGATTTCTCTGTTTCCCATTCTTAGGCACAGACGCCCTGCACAAAACTTTACATCCTCGCCTCCAGCCAGATCCTGCTAAGGTTTGCCATAAAAGGAGTTATTGCTCAAGTAGCTATCCAGTTGTCAGCTGACTTGACAGCTAGCTTAATCAGCAAAGCTATGGTTCACTCAGTTGAGTTCTGCCAGAAGCTGGGACTGCCAAGAACAGATTACAGCCAGCTCCATCAAACGACTTTCAAACATATGTTAGATTAAAGTTTGAAATTAGCGATAGGGGCCCAGAGCAAACACAAGGGAAAGACAGCAGGCTTCTAATCTCCACCCCACCATTCCTCCTTCTCCACGAGAGGAAAGCTCATTTGTTTAAAAAGAAGAAGAAGAAGTGATTTGAGCGAGATGTTGACGGCACCTTTTGGCCAAGCTGGATGGGGTCTCCAAAGCCTTTGAAAGAATGTCTGCACACACCCATCAATCTCTGCTCAATGGAAAGGCGAATGACTGCATATTCAGTGTAACATCTCTTTCCTGTACTATTCACTGCCTAGTGAATAAGGCAGTGGCAGTGACAATGTTTGACAAGTTGATGTGTTGCTCTTGGAAAGACTGGCTTTGGTAGCTGCTTTTAAAAAAGACTTTGTTTCCTCTTCTTTCAAATGTCAACACCAAAGAGCATGAGGCTTCCAAAAACCACTTCAACCTCTGTCCAAGAATGAGACAGATACCGGATTGGGGTCCGAGAAGATCCGCTGTGTTCCATAGTGCCACCAAGTAGGAGGAACCACCTGGAGGGGGGCATTACCTGAAGAGCAGTCTCTTCTGTTAATAGTCCACTTGGCTACCAGGCTGGTCATTCTGATTTTGCATCTCCCTTCTATTTTTGCAGACATTGAATTCAAGATTGTTCCTCCCAAGAAGCTAGGAATATTTCTTGTCCATGAGATGGGACTCTCCCTGAATCCTCTCATCTGCTCAGAGGTCACCCATTGTACAAGGTGAAGATGACAGCTGGATTCATCGGCCTACCTCCATTTGAAGACAACGGAGGTAAGCAACCAAAGTGAAGTCTAACTCTGCAACCATTGGTGGAAGTTTGGGGTCCAACACACCTGGTCAATGTTCACAATTCAACCTCTGCTAATTATTAGCAGAGTGGGGAAGAGAAAAATATTCTGTAATGAGGTTCTCTCCTTCTGTCTTTTTTCCCATCTCTCTCTCTCTCTCTCCCCCCGAATCAATATTTGATGTTAATATTATGTGCTCAGTCATTTGCAAAACAAACAGAATTGCTTACCCTGCCTTTCCAGACAGTTGGTAACAGTGACACCAGAGAAATCAGCTACATGCTGTTTGCTTTGATTGTTCTAATCACGACAACATGAGACTTTTTGAGAAAGAGGGATGATTAGGGTGAAAAGGCTCCGTTTCCCTCTCCAGGCACCACTGTCAGCTTAGTAAACAGGGTTTTCACTGCAGAGAAAAGCAGCAATGAGGAAACTGAATTGAAAGAGGACAAATGACAGGAGGGGGGGGAGGAATTGTACTTGTGTTTCTCACAAAAAGCCAACTCGGATTTCAGCTTCAGCTTCTGGAATCAGAAGTCTGAATTCTTCTGTGGAAGGACTTTTCTTTCGAGGATCACGTGGGTCTTCAGCAAACGAAACCTCCCACCAAACCATGATGTCCCTCACAATGCTTCATTACATGGCTGGGTATGCGACATGCTAAGCCTTTACAAATCATGTCGAGTTTATGCGAAACGCCTCATGGCAAAGCTACTCTGATCACAATATGGCTTTAATGAGGTGTGAACCTGGTAAAGGGCTTCTGCTGAACACCACAAGAATTGGTCTTTAGTCAGGAATCAGGACCTGAAGAACAAACATGAAGGAAAACCACAGGAGGTCCTCGTGGAGGAACATCCGAACAAGTATGGGGTTTCTCAGGGCCAAAATAAAGGTAGATTATAACCGCCCCTTTCTGGCCCAACCCAGTCTCTTTTAAGACCCCCCACCCACCCCCCAAAGCTCCAGCATGGAAGCTGTCTCGGTTCTACACCCTCTGCCTCTCGCTTTTTTTTTTTTTTTTTTGCAAAGGGTTATGAAAACGAGCGGTGTTTTTAAATAATTCATTTTCTGCTCAAAATCAGCAGGAAATTGCTCCAGCTTTACTCTGACTGCATTGCCACCAGTTTTCACCGCAAGATCTTTTTAGCCTTACGGAGGATTACCAAAAAAAAAAAAGGCAAGAGTGGGAACATTGTCTGTAAGAAGACAGGAACTGGGAAGAACACGGCAGTTTAAAAAAATGAAAACTAGCAAAACTGGCAATGATGGAGAGCCGGGTTGAATTGGTTGGTTCCTGGTGGCCTCTGAGCTCAGTTTTCTTCTTGCAGACTGATAAAAAAAAAAAAAGCAAAAGTCACAATACAACAGACTCCCACATTACCACCAACTATCCAGGGATAGGAACTAGCATCCAACTGTTCTCTAAGTACCAAACAACAGAAGGTCAGTCAAAGGAGAAACAACACCCAGTCCAATCATCCTCTCTCCCTTGGCTGTGAGGACAAATTTTATTTGTTTCTTAGAAAATTTATATGGCCACTCGTCCTATATACCTGACAGCAGCAACAGTAAGAATATGTAACAATAAATAGAGAAATATAGCAAGAAAAAAATGGTGTCTGTTAAACAGCTAAGAAACCTCACTTCTCCATGTCAAAACCCTGATGATAATAGCTATTACCACTGACCATGCAACATTTGCAAGAAGAAAACCAACCCAAGTGTGGAGAACACCAACACAAGGGCCAACCAATTTAGCTCTATTTCATTTGCCTGGTTGAGCGGGGAGGGGAGGGTGTTGGACTAGGAAACCACCAAGGTCTCTTCCAACTCTGTTATTCTGTTTTTGTTGGATTTTTTTTTCCAGGATGGAGTAAAGAACTCCCAACCAAAAGAAGTTGATAGCCCTGGTCTGCATCTAAACAGGGAAGAGAAGAAGATCTACTCTGTGATCCAAGCACGTTGTGGGTGTTGCAGCAAGCTCCCTTCTAATTTGGCCAGCCCAGGGGCTGTTGCCACTGCTTGCTTCTCCCCAGATCCAGATAGATCTCCAAGGCCTCCAAGGTTGACTTTTAGGTCTACACACTCGCTAGCAAGCTGTGATTTAATTAACAGTAATGATCGAGGTTGTGATGTTTCTCACCAAAGCCCTAGAGCTACTGATCCTTGCAGCCAGGGATCTTTGGACTTCAAGGGTTTACTCAGGGGTCCTCAAACTTGACAGCTTTAAGACTTGTGGACTTCAACTCCCAGAATTCCTCCTCCAGGCATGTTAGCTCAGTAATTCTGGGAGTTGAAGTCCACAAGTCTTAAATTTGCTAAGTTTGAAGACCCTTGGTTTACATGCTGGTCGGAAAGAGAGAAAGGGACCAGGAGAAGATGGAAGCCAACTGCTCTCCATCTCCACTTTGTCTTCCACAAGCATGAAGGGTCAGCTACTCAGGACCAACACTGCAGTGCAAATTACTGGTGTAATTACCAACGCATCCCCTCAATATTTACCCTTAAGTGGTTATCCAAAGTTTCATTTCTTTCCATTCTTGAAAAGAAAGCACACTCTGCTGCCCCACCCAACCACGAAGGCATGGGAAGGGGAGGGGGAGAGGAAAAAAAAGACACCTCCCCTTTTGATTCATGCAACCAGAGACTTCGCCTTTTATGCTTGGCCAGATTACAGGCAGGCAAATAAATGGGGTCTCCGCTGAAAGGACCAGGAGAGGAGGGGGATCAGGAAGACGAAAGGAAGCAAAGAAACCAAATAAGGCAGGAAAACTTCAGACTTTCGGAGGCCAAAAGGGTCCTGGATTTGCATGACAGCTGCATGTTCCAATTATTTTTAATCAATGTCTTATTATCCCCAGCATTAAATTTAGTTCAGGCAATTTCTGGAACTGTTTATAGATTAAAAAACAAAACAAAACCCAAAGTCTACATGAGCATATTTTTGCAAATGTCTACTTTTTGGCCTTCCTTCCCCTGCACGAAGCCAAGATGTTTGTGCTGTGCAAAACTATTTTGTACAAATGCCATGTGTGCCCTTTCCCCTGAAGTCTACATTTGGGCTGTGTATGCTATGCCCGTGAGGGCGTGAATGTGAATTGCATTGCAAAATTCAGAAATAGATTTCAGCCCCAGAACTCCACTCTGACTTAGGAACATGGTGGTCTCTGAGAATAGAAGGGGAAGCCAAAGGATTTTGGTCTCACCTTTAGGAATCCTTCTCTGGCTGCCTCTTAGGAATAGGCCCCACTGAGAAAAGAATCCACAAATCCAGAATGAATCAAGAGAAAATTATACTCTTAGGCCAGAAGCTAAGCAAAGCTGGGGAGTGTCAGCTTTGAAATTCAGCTGCCACATTTAATGGAAGGGGGGGGGTGGAGGAGTTGAAAAGTTCAAGGTTATTCTGTATGTCGTATTAAGAAATTCCAGTTGCAGTTAATTGGTTCTCGTGATTTATGAAGTGTAGAAGTGGGAGGAGAGAAGGTGGATTCTGTGTAATGTGCAAAAATACTTTCACTTTGGGAAATTGCCTTAGACATACCAGAACTGTTTCTAAATAAATCAATTGGAGAGAAAATGTCTTGGAGTGATTGATATCATGGATACTTTCTGGATGCCTTATAGGGAGATGGTTCCAACTGCTCCTCAAAAGTCCATTTTGATCTTGGTGATGATCATGATGATGAAGATATCTATTCAGTTGTGTCCAACTGGTGTCAGCTGTGATGGTGACTTTGATCTTGGATGACATCAAATCCATCCTGGAAAACCTGCAAGAAACCCACCCTGAGCCTCCCTTTCAATCCTTCTAAAACCAGGTGGGAAATGTGTCCTTTGGTTAAGCCACCTGTCTTTCCATTCCTTTGTGTACGTTCATTTCCTGAGCTCAGGAATGTGTTGGGTTTATTTTACTCTCCACTACTACCAAGTGCTGGATAAGGAGTAAATCTGGGACAAACCAACAGCCCTCTGTGCAGTGGAAGAATCTGTGGTCCTGTCCCCATCACCAGATATTCCTCTCTGCCCCGCCTCATCCAGATTCCTTGCTTTCTCCAAATTGTCTCTCATTATATTCACCTTGAAAAAGAGACTGAAAACCAAAAACTCCTTTTTATTCCAGTTCTCCTCCTCCTCCCCTGGTGTACCTTCAAACAGCCCCCAGACCTTGCTGCAAGAGAAGGTTCAAGAAAAATGGAGAAAGAAAGGGAAGGCTGACCTTGGCCTCTTCTTGCTGGCTTCTTCACCTCCAGATGTAACTGAAGCCCCTCTTTCCATATCAAAGGATATGACATTGTTATTCTAGGGAGAAGACTCTGAGGATCTACCTCTCTCCCCTTGTGCCCTCGGCACTGCAGAAAGAAAACAGAAAAAAATTAAATCTACCAGCCTGGAAAGAATCTGGGATGAGAATTTCCTTTCAGAAGCTCCTGTGCTAAACCGGAATTTACAATTGCCTCTTTCTGCATATAGAAAGTAGATCAAATGTAGAAAGAAGAGCAAAACAAAAGGAGGAGGAGGAGGAGAGGAGAGGAGAAGGAGGAGGAGGAGGAGGAGGAGGAAGAGGAGAGGAGAGGAGGAGAGGAGGAGAAAGAAGACAAGGAGGAGGAGGAATAAAGGTCTCTTTGCTTTCAAAACAAGGAAAACTCCATCTTTGCTCTTTCGTAAAGGAAGGGATGATTTTCTAACTCATTGGATAGAAGACCTAGATGAGACTTTCTCCCTACTCCTGTGCAAAAATACAAGCCACTTAAAATTAATAATGTTTTGCAACATTGATATGATACCCACTCTCCAATATTCTCATACAACAAAAGGAAATTAATACGAAGACAATCAAACCAGAGAAAAATATAAAATTGGAATCCAACCAAAACATTATTAGTGAAGGATGAAACTAAATTAAACTCCCAGCAGTGTCAGTTCTTCCAGCTCTTAAACTCTGGAAATGTTGCAGGAACTAGAGATTCCTAAAATATTTTACAAAATCAAAAGTTGGAAAAATAAAGGTTGAGGCTGCTGTCTGGTCTTCGAGGAATCCAGGAACAGATTTGGGGGGACTTTCCTGGACACCCCAGAAGAAAGAGGGCAGCAGTTAGGTAGAGCAGGGCTTTCCAAACCTTTGAGACTTGTGGACTTCAATTCCCAGAAGTCCCTTGAGTTAGAGTATGCTTCTGCCATTCACAAAGCCACAGGGGAACCCTCAATTCTTTCAGGCATCAGGGAGCCTTGATGATTGGCATCTACTGGAACAAATGACATCATAGACATCATGATATAACTGCAAAGCGATTGCATCATTTTTCACATGTCGTCATCATAGCTGCCACCAAAGCATCCAACAGCAGTATATTGTTCCTGGCAAAACACTTATCCACAGCTTCTCAGCCCAGCAAAGCCAATAAAGGCCGAGGAAGCACCTTTAATCTCACAAGTCCCGGAGAAAAAAAATGGCTCCTTCAAGGACAATTCTACTCAAGTGAAACGTCCACTGACCTACTAAAGACCTGGTCTTTTGACCACCACATGGTAGAGACAGAGGGCACATCGCTGGAGTTCTGCTTCCCTGGAGCTCCTAACTTTCACAAGGAAACTCCACAGCAATATTGAGGTATGATCTGAAGGAATTTCTCCTAACCTGCTACTCCCAGGTAACTTACATATAAATATATATTCCAGATTCCAACTAGCTTGAAACTCATTCTTTGAATACATCATCCTACATCAGGACTGGCTTAGGAAGATTTTGCTCTCACTACATGCTAAAATTATCCCTATTGTCTAATAAATATTCTTTGGTCTCATCCATTCTTTGCTTTGATCAGCAAAGTCGATTGCTTGTTAACCCCATTCAAACAATGTGGCTTTGAGCAGAACCCAACAAAAACAAGCCATAAACAGGAAAACATGATTATGCAATGTTAACTAAACTATAACCACCCAATATATAAATTGGTCCAAAACATCATAATTAAACAACTGAAAGAACGTTCTACTCAACTGGACCCAACTGGTGAAGGGTCCTTATTGTAATTCCACAAGTCAAGAAAATGTTTACAGAGTTGAAGTTTGCTGAAGGTCACATCAAAGCAAGCAGAGAGATCCATCCATTATTTCTTGTTTGTCCTTTTTGCAGTGAATGGAGATTCAAGTGAGTCATTTTTCCTGCCTGCATTCTGCACACTTCCCGGTAAGGGTAGGTGAACATGTGTGTGGACTACAATCCAAAGCACAATTTCCCCAAAGGGTAATGCATCACACCAATATGTAAATCAGAGCTGCCTTATCTCTCTGGAGGTGTCACACCCGGCATATGAATGAGGTCATCCCTTCTCTCACCCTCCAAATACGCAGGTGCAAAGGGGACCCTGCCTGCCAGGCAGTCCCCCTATATATAATCCCAGGAAAATGCCAGGTCCTGGAGGGCATTGAATTTCCTTGCAGAAGAGCCAGGCCAAGACAGGTGCTTCGGGATCCTGAATGAACTGTCAGCCAGCAGATCCAAAAGGGACAGAAGTGCCATTCATGTCTCTTTCATGCCACGGTAGGGGAGAAGACAAGGATCTCTTTGACCAGATTTTGGCTGCTGGTATCTTTGCTGTAACCCGCAGAGCTCATTGTGAGCATTCCAGGCAGGGCCCTGAAGCCAGCCAGGGAGGAGAAAGAGACGTTTGTCTGGATCAAGCAAACAGGATCCACCAAACTCCTGCAGGGGATGCCATGATGACACCAGAGGAGGCCACGTCTCCAACAGAACTTGGCCAAATCACTGTCACTGGTTTTTTTGACACCTGTCCAGAGAGAGTGCCAGGTTCCTGGAAGGATCTAAGGGCAAACAAACAAGGTGGTTGCACTTGCAACTCTCTGCACCGTTTTTCAGAGTCACCTATAAGAAAGTGACTCGGACTGTTATCCACTCAGGTCTCCTCAGTTGGCGAAGGTATCGTCTTCCCCAATTTGACGCCCTCAGCTCTGTTGAACTGCAAAATTGCCCACTTGGCTGGGGATTCTGGAAAGGGGGAGGACATGAGATGAAGCCAGCTTACAAAATATCTTCCAATAGAGGAGGATATTTGTAATTCAAGGTTGAAAAGAGGGATCCTTGGTGCCCTATGAACTTGGTTGTTTTCTCGCAGAGGTTTCATTAACCAACTAGGTAACATCATCAGTGTGAAATGGGAGTAGCCAGCCTAATCAAAGAACCACCAAGAACAGGGGTCGGCAGCCTTAAAGAGCCACAAAGCCATTCAAAGAGCCACAAAAGTCCTAATTGGAAGCCTCCCCATCATTCTGGAGCTGACTGGAAGTCTGGTTCCCCCATCATACAGTCTCCTCCTAGCATGGCATCCTTTTTCATCTACCTGTCCTAACCAAAAGGCCTATCAATTGTGGAGCCAACCAGTGACAGAGAGCCACAGCAGAAGGATGAAAGAGCCACATGTGGCTCCAGAGCCATGGGTGGCTGACCCCTGACCAAGAACATTCTCACCACTACAGGACAAGCCACCTGTATATAAACAGAGAGAAAATCCACTCCAGCTAATACTGATGATATTCCCTAGTTGTGTAGTGAAACATCAGTGCGGGGGACCCAACCAAGCTCAGAGAGCACCAAGGACTTCCCAGTGTCTTCCAGCTCAAGATGAGTCCTCAAACCCTCCCCTATAGAGGCTCTTGCTATGATGGGTAGACACTGAGCCATCACTTCCATCTGGTAGCCACTTAATATGCACAGCTGCTACTCACTTCCATCCCACACATTAATATTTCCAGCCAGACCTATGAAGGTCCTGAGTACCAGTGAATTAATGCAAAAAGACATGTAAGGAGGAAGACCATATGTCTCATGGTGAGTATTTCTTTTCTCCTGGGACCGCTGATGTTCTTACTGCAGGGAAAGATGGAGGAAAGAAGATGGGAAGAAAGAGGCCAGCTGGTTGGTGGGTAGCAAAATAATCAAGAGTCCTTCATAATCTTTTGGGGGGAACTACTGTTACAGATTAGTATGAAGCACCTAGGGAAGTTCTGAGCAAAAGAATTTAACATAGCTATTCATTGGACGAACTAAACTCTGTTTAGCCACACACTCCACCTGCATTAAATGGAAGTCCCTTGTTGGCATGTTAAAAATTAATGAGCTTGTGTATGAAAATATTTCGACCTGAAAAGACATAACAGAAGATCTCATTATGCTTGAGGAACCTAGAGGTCATTAGCTTTTCCAAACCCCATCCAGACAGCTGAAGTCTTCAGCAAGAACAGACCAAATCTTGTAAGATGTTGGTTTTTCTGGAGTAGATCTTGGCATTTTGGAAACTTTTTCTAAAAGTTTGGGGAGTTTCTTAGAAATTGAGCTGGTGGCCTTCTTATGGCTGATCTTCCTTTCAGCAGACCAGGTGAGCTGAAAAAATACCAACATTTACACTTGTTGGATCAGGCTCTTATAAGCCAAAGTTGGGGTTTCCTGCTCTGCAGTTTACAGGTAACAGATGAACAGAGTTGGATGGGATCTTGTAGGTCATCTAGTCCAACCTCCTGCCCAAGCAGGAGACCCTACACCATTTCTGATGGGAGACCTGTCTTTTCTTGAAAGCCTCCAGTGATGAAGCTCCTACAACTTCTGAAGGCAACTTCTGTTCCATGGGTTGATTGTTCTCCCTGTCAGAAAATTTCTCCTTATTTCCAAGTGTCAGAGTGGCACCCATCTGAACTGCCATATTTTCTTTTTGCTTTTTAGGGGGGAACCATCTCTTGCAATCTCCCACCTGCTACCCTGTTTGAAGGGCTTTCAGCTACCAGGTAAGCCACTGATTTGAAGGATGTAATTATCAGCAATGGGGGAACATCATCCCCGGTGCCAGTGAGACCTTCCAGGGGGATACAGGAAGATTTACACACTGAGCCAGTCATTAAGGTGTCAGGGTGGCAAATGCTTGGAGGTGAACAGCTGAAAGAGGGAGTTGTTTCATTCCCAAATTATCCCAGCAGTTTCATTGCCTTATCAAAAGGTTTCCACACTCCTTACCTTAGCTTTGATTTGACAAGCCTCACCAAATTATTTCTCCTTGCTAGGCCACATCCTGTTCAGGTGTTCAAAGTAAACACAGGGGGAGGAAGATCAAAATTAGTTCCTGCTTCACACTCCGTTGCTGATGGATGTATTGTTCCAGAAGTTTAGGGCTGCAGTTATATATTGATTTATTTTTTAGGTTCTGTTTCCCATATATTTTGGTTCTTCCAGCTGTTATCCCATATTGCAGATGGCAGCTCAGACATGGGGGGGGGAGTGCAGTGAACTCTTTCACCAACCACACTAAGCTGTTGTTTGTTCAACTGTGATTTATTGGGTTCTACTAAACTGCAGATAGGCTTGCTACAACAATCTCTCCCATAAACTATGGATTACAAGCCCCCATGGTTTGGGTTCATTCAACCATCCAACTTGGCCAACTCCAACGGAGCATGTTATGTGTCAATTCACCCAATCCAATCATCCTCTCTCCCTTGGCTGTGAGGACAAATTCTATGAGGACAAATAACTCATGCAATGTGCCAATTCAGCAACAGACTTGGGTTACGGAGTAAGAATGAAACCTGAAACTTCATCTCTCCTTTGAAATATCGAGTAGTTGCCAAAACTGAGTGTTTTGACTTTGTGGTGTGAATGGTTAGCAGAGAGGGGAGCCGAGGAGGGAGACTCAATAAATATGTTTTTTTTTCCTATCTGCAGAATTGTATGATCACCAACAGCAAATTGTGTAAGTTACTCTCTACTCAACAGGGTAGAAAAAAGACTTGAGGAAGTTCATGGCAGAATGCTTTTATTTCTACGGGGAAAGGAAACAGTATTCAAAATCAGCTCCTCTGCATTCCTTTGCTGTTTGGTTAAGCTACTTTAGCCTTGTTCATCCCTGGATCAAACATCTCATTCTGAAGTTGCCTTCAACACCAAACCTATTTGTTTCAAGGCCGATCTTTGAAAGTAGCTTCCTCCACCACTTTTGAAAAAGGAGGAAAGAGGACAGAAAGCCCAGGAATGAAAAAATAGTTGATGTCAGTCCCCAAACCCAGGAAGATGGCAAACAGAAGAGATGGCAAAGCTCTTTCCAGTCACACCTTTTGCCAAAAGAGACGGAAGGTGGCCACAATTGCAGCTCCAGCCTGTCCCTTTCCTCCTGGGGGTGATTTTTGGTGTGTGTGCTCTGAATTACAACCTATCCATGGGTGATAATCTTAGAGGCAGACAGCTTTGCAATATGGAATGCTGGTTGAAGTGGAGGCAGGCAAGGGAATACTTCTGGCTGGTGAGATGGCAAAGAGAAGCATTAATTAATCTCCATTTGTACTGCCTGGAAAATCCATCTTCATGTGTTGCTCACATGGTGTCCCTTAAAAGCACAACCACTGGAATTTATGGGCCTTTGGACTTGCTGAAAAAGATGCCATTAAACCTCAGACCTTTCCAAGCTGTTCTCCTCCTTTCCTTACCCCCAGATCAACTTCACAACCATTTATTTTCTCCTGCTGGTTTGCTTTGCTCTCCTTCTTTCCAATGGTCACTGACAGTGGATAAGATCTTCCACACAAGCTCAGATTCCATTCTTGTGTCTTGCCTCGGTCAGCAGTGCTTGGCTGGAAGCAATTCAAGATGGTTGGACTTCAAAGGCAGAGAAGAGATGGGGTTGATGGGGCCACTCAGAGGTGGGATTGGCCTGTTCTCTGAACTACTCAAAATTTCCAGTACCGGTTCTCCAGAACTGGTCAGAACCTGCTGAATACTGCCTCTGGTTTATACCTAGGATCTCATTGGGCTGTTTTCTGTCTTCCTAGCTGAGTTTTTTTCACAACAGAAACTCTATCATTTTTGGACCCTTGATCTTCCATTCATCAGCTAAGCTCATATTTTTTCTCCAAAATGCATAGTATGGAATTGAATAGTAGCAGCCAATTTTCACCTACAACTTCCTGAGTAGTTCTACTAAGAACATATTCTGGTTGATATTTTGCTTAAATGACACCTTCTTTAGTTGGAGTTCTTCCAAACCTATGGAATATTTGTCCTAGAACTGATTGGGTTTCAAAGAGTTGAGTCCAGAGCACTGAAGGAGAAGTATGAGAAGCAATGTTGGCCAACCACTCAACAGGACACTCCTTAAGGCTCTAGGTCTCTCAGGCTTAAACTAAGTTACCCACAGTTCAAAGCCAACTAGAGGAGCCACAGGTTTCCACGATGTTTGCAATCCATCTGCTTAATCAAGGAACCATGGATCAAAAAGCAGCACTGTAATACAGATCCCCTTTGTCATATTTTTAATTCCCTGACCAAAGTGATAATGGATGTTAAATTAGCTTACTTCTTACTTAATCTTTTGTTGTAAATTAAAGGGTTTAAAGCTCAGAAGAAGAAATAATACCTCTTTTGAGAAAAGACATTAACATGCCCTGTTTTAATCTAATTTTTGGAAAAGAATTACATATTTCTTCAGGAATCACAGGTGATGGTATTTGAGAGTTAAAATCTGTGTCTTTACCCACATATTGTGTCTTCATTTTAGGAAACTCAACTGAGATCAACAGAAATACTGTTTACACCACTAAGGTGAATGAAACAGGCATTTCTGGAAGAATATTCGGGCTTCTCCAACCAGGGTGGCTTTGAGAATTTATTCTCCAACGTAACTCTTTTCACTCATAACCTCTCAGTGATAAACTGGCCTTAAACATAGAAGCCCCATTAAACATTAGAGTGTGCTTCATCCACCATTGCTTGGTTTAATTCTTCCTAAAATAATTTGAACCAGGGCAGGGAAAATCCCACAAATTTCTGTTCTGTAGGTAGCAATTTTGCTTCGTCAGCTGCCTTTTACTATTGGATGATCCTGAATTCTAATATTATGTGAAGGCAACAAAAATATCTCTTCAACCTGTTTCTACCCACATTGTATAATATGCCAAGGCAATCAAGGAGAGAACCAATCTAGAACTAAGGAGAACTTTCTTGACAGTGAGGACAATTAACCAGTGGAATGGCTTGTTTCAGAAGTTGTGGGTGTTCCAACACTGAAAAGTTTTTAAGAAGAGGCATTGGTCTGAAATGGTATAGGGTCTCCTGCTTGAGATGGAGGTTGGACTAGAAGACCTCCAAGGTCCCTTCCAACTCTGTTATTGTGGTCCTGATATTCTTGGACCTACCCCCGGATGTCTCTGGGTCTACAGATGACTTCACTCCCTGGTTCTTCCTATTGCAGAAGATAATGGTTATGAATTGTGCCTAAGATCCTTTCATGGTTGACATACAGGCCACTGGACTTTTTATATATTCCTATATTTAAAATGCTAAGCTTCACAGAGGAGAGCTTTTTAATGGCCTCCCCACAACCATTTGACTGCCTATCTTCTTTTCCCTGGGAATTATTTCTCATTAGAATACCTTTCTATGCTGCCTCTGTTTATGGAGTCAAGTATGGCAACACACTTATTCCCGATTTTGATCTTTCATGGTGATGTTTATCTTTGATGCTGGCTTTATAGAACTGCCAATGACTTTATTTTTCTCTCTGTCTTGCTCTGGGCCCATTGTAGCTATGGGAACCGGCATTAAATGTCCATTCAGATACGCCATCAAAATGAATTTTTCAAACAAAAGAAGAGCTTTTAACATTAGCTCTTTGCAAGCCTCTCTTCCCTCAAAACAAGTGAATTATTTACAGAATCCCTCACACATAAATTGGACCACAGGAGACATCGATGTATCTTTTCTCCTTCTGCGCTTCTTCAATTTTGATCACTGCCACTGGGGAGAAAAAAAACTACAACTGGATGGCAGGGCTTCCTTTTCTTGAGTCCAAAACTTAATTGAGACATATGTTGAGACATCGAAATACTTAAGGTGCATCTACAGACAGTCCTTGACTTGCAAATGTTCACTGAGCAAGCATTCAAAGTTACAACTGAAAAAAGTAATTATAACCAACCGGATCTTTATAGCAACATAGTGTCAACTCATAAAATATTTCTATGGTCTTTTTAGAGTTGCCAACAGAAAGAGAGGGGGGAAAGGGGTTCGAAAGAGCAGTGCAGCAGCTTGAAAACTGAAACTGCGTTCCATAAATGTTTTCAAAGATAGTAACTAGGTGACTGAAGTTTCTGCTGCGCAAAATTCTAACTGGAGAGCCTGATTGATGATTCTTGGCCATGGATGTGTCTTGTTGGAGAATATGAATTATGATACACCCAGGATTGGGGGGGGAACCAGGGTCAAGGGTGACCATGAATGATGTGCCTCAGAGTCAGCTACACCCAGGCAGTGCTGGCGTGTTTACTTCCAATAAATCCTTTTGAAGTTTTGGAAGGATTTAAATGAGGGGTATCCTGATACATGGGATCAGAATTTGAGCATTTGGGGACTAGCATGTAATTATGATAGTTGGAGCATCCCAAGGTCCTCATTTGTGACCTTCCCAGTGAGATTCCAACACATAAGGTCAAGGGGGGAAGCCGGATTCACTTTGTTGAGTCCGCCGCAGGAAAGAGACTCGGGAGCAGTGACTTATTTTAGCTCTTTTATTAAGTCCCAAGATTGGCTCGGGCTGCAGAAGAAAACAGCGGCTTTTATTCTCTGGCCACAGCGGCCGCGCCAATGGCACCACTTTGAATTGCCCGCGATTAGTTTTCACCAATCGCGGGGATTTGCGGCGGGCCAATCAGTGTGGCTCGCTCAGCCAATCAGGTCGCCGTGCGCTCTGACCAATCACAGCGCGGTATCTGCAAGTATGTTAATGAAGCGTACAGAATACACTTAACAACCCTGTGGTTCAGCAGAAGGATCCTACCTGTTCCACTACTGGATCGGTGATCGCACACGCATGCGTGCAGCTTTCCACACCAGCTGAGGCCTGTAGTGCCAATCAGCTGAGAAGATAAAGAAGAGAAAAGTGCAGTGGCAGGTGGGAGAGACGATCCTGCGCTTTTCTCTTCTTTCTCCTCTCAGCCTTTTTTTCCTCCTCTCAGCTGATCTGGGGCCTTTTTTTTTTTTACAACTGGTTCAGTCAAACCGGTAGCATATCACCACTGATGTGGTTCATATCAGGGGTCTCCAACCTTGGCAACTTTAAGCCTGGAGGACTTCAACTCCCAGAATTCTCCAGCCAGCTTTGCTGGGAGTTGAAGTCCTCCAGGCTTAAAGTTGCCAAGATTGGAGACCCCTGGTTCACATAACAATTGCAGTGATTCACTTAACGCCATCAAAAATATCAGTTGAAACTCTTTTAACGGATTGGAACTCCTGGTTTCAGTTGTCATCGTAAGTTGAGGACTATCTACATCAGTAGTGCTAAATTTGTTGGGATGAGTTTGTCTTCACTATAAGTGAAGAATCTGCTAAAATGAGACACTTTGACCTTGGAAATCCAACATTTGCACTGCGTCTGTTTGTAGGACCTCATCTCTAAACACCCCCCTCCCCCGGAGGGGAGGACTCCAGAGTGAATAACCTTGCCTCAATTCAGAAGACACCAGGACTTAAATTGCGGAGAGACTTGGGCGTGTTTTGAAAACCCTTAGAAAGTTTCTCCTTAGCGCTGCAAAGGAAGAAGAATTTGTGAAATGCCCCTGAGGAAATGTTCTCGTGTTAACAAAAAAAAAAAAGTCAGCTTGAAACTTCCTTGACAATGTTTGCCTGGAGACCCAATAAATTAGTCTTCAGCAACATTTCAGGAAAAATTCAATGGCAGCTGTGAAATAAAATAAGCAGCAAACAATCAACTTCTGAACTAGAGTCTTTAGAAAGAGAAGCAGGAAGGGAGATTCAGAACTTACCTTTGTAGCTACACCTGGAACGGAGAGGTGAGATCTCAGATCCTCCAGGGCTTCCTCTAGATTCAATTTTACAACAAAAGAAATCTGCAATAAGTCAAACTCGGCAAGCATGCCTGTCCCTTGGCCTCTGCCTCCCAGCTGAAATCACCATAAGTTTATCCTCTTTGCTTCCACAAATTTTTCATAAAATTGAAGTTTGAGAACCATCACTACTAACAATAACAAAAGTATTTATATTTCATTGCTCGGCTGCATTTTAGCAGAAATTAAAAGCACCCAGAACAGTTTGCTTCACAACAAATCAGTCAAAACATTAAGTGACATTAAGGCACTGCTAATGCAACAGCAAGGAAATAACATTTAAAAGGAGGTACCAAGAATTCAGCTAAGAGAGTGTATTAGATGATCTGCAAGATAATCCACTTCCAAGCTCTCCTTTCTATGATGCGACACAGGCATCATATCTCCAGAGCCACTGGCTCTGAATTAGTCAGGTTATTTTATTTAATAAAAATTGCTGTGCAACTTCAGGGCTATATTCAGACCAGTGGTGGGATTAAAATCTTTTTACTACTGGTTCTGTGGGTATGGCTTGGTGGGTGTGGCAGGGGAAGGTTACTGCAAAATCCCCATTCCCTCCCCACCCCACTAACCTGCTTTCCAGCTCTGTTCTCCTGTGCAGGGCAATCAAAGAAGACCCAGCCAATCAGCTGGGACTTGGGAGGTGGAGAATAGATGGGGACGGGGCCAGTCAGAGGTGGGATTTGCCAGTTCTCTGAACTACTCAAAATTTCCACTACCGGTTCTCCAGAACTGGTCAGAACCTGCTGAATGTCATCTCTGATTCAGACCACACAGTGTACCACGTCAGGTCAAGACCTAGCAAATGCATCCCCCCAACATTTTTATTTATTTATTTATTTTATTTTATTTTGTCAAGCGATTATTAAATAACAGGTATAAGTACAAACATAGTTAGGTACATGAAATGGATACATATAAGAAAAATAAAAGAAACAATAGGACAGGGACAGTAGGCACGTTGGTGCGCTTATGCACACCCCCTACAGACCTCTTAGGAAAGGGGTGAGGTCAATAGTAGACAGTCTAAGATTAAAGTTTTGTGGGTTTGAGGAAGAAACCACAGAGTCAGGTAGAGGATTTCAGACATTGACCACTCTGTGGCTGGAGTTGTATTTCCTGCAATCAAGTTTGGTGCGATTAAGCTTGAGTTTGTATCCAAAAAATCTCAGTCTATTTCTCCTCTCCTTCTCTCTCTCCTGGATTAAATATTCACTGTCTTGGACACTCGCAGTGTGAAAGAAAGTGACACACTCTTGAAAGGATTAGGCTGGGGTTTCCCTGCCAGAGGAATCTGTCAAGTTGGACTTCAAAGCACAAGCTCTTTGGCCATGTCTGTAGAGCAGATGAAACTTGTAGAAGAAGACTTTGTGTGTGGGCTGCTTTGAAGGCATCTGGAAACAGCTGGGACTGGGACAGGCTAGAGAGATCACATCTGCCCAGTTTTTAACTAACTTCACTGAGAAGTGAGGGCCTCATCTTGGAAGCTCGAGATGCTTGGACATCCATCTACCACGACTACATATCTGCAGAGGAATTTGCTTGACCAAAAGCTACAGAGAAGTAGCTTCCGATCTTCTTTACAACGTAAGTCCAAGTATTAGTTTTATTTTTTTATGTATAATGTACGCTGAAGGTAGCATTTAATTTCATTGTACGGGGTGCAATGACAATAAAATAAAAGTAAAGTAAGTTCACCTCTTCGTCTCTGGTTATCTGTCTCTTCTTTCTATGATCTACTCTGTCTAATCATCCAAACTATAAATAATAAGTTTGTTTTTCCTGTTTTACACAATAAAGGGTTAGATTGTTGTATGCCGCTCAGAGTCATTTTCTGCCAAGAGCCATATAAATTTGGCTTAGATAGATAGATAGATAGATAGATAGATAGATAGATAGATAGATAGATAGATAGATATAGACACACACACACACACACACACACACACATTGTCCGTTTTGCAACTAGAGGTCCATTCAACCATTTTGTCATGTTCCATCATCTTCGACATCCATCCCTTCATTGTGACATGTGAAAAAGGGAGGGGCTTCCACCATCCTGACCTGATGTTGTATTCACACTAGACTGAATGAATTGCCCATTTGATGTCAAATGCATCTGGAGAATCCCAAATGGTTGAAACTTTGGTCCGCTAAACCAGAGAAGTTCCTTTATTTAGGGTTTCACCTGGCTGACCTTCCAGAAAGTATGTAGGACATCTTCCATATTTTGAAGAGCCAGCATTGTCCTTAGTGAATCTTAGAAGGTCCACCCTGCTCTCCTTTTCTCTCTGTGTGTGTACTGTACACACATACACACACACACACACACACATGCCCACCCAAATCCAGCTGACTCCAAGCTCTCCAATTACATCTCACTACTGGGAAAGTTATAGTCCCAATAATGTTCTTTGAAGAATTATGGCACGGCTAGTTTTAAGATCATTTCTCACTGAAGTGTAATTCCAGAAGCTGAGTCTGCATCTGGCTTTAAGTTTCTGCAGATAATATTTGCAAGACCTTTCTGGTGGTTTGACAAAGGAGAATTAATTTCCTCTTTTACCTTTAATCACAATCTGAAGATCATCTGTGAGGGTTAGGCTACGTGCTCTGTAATTTATCTATGAGCTTGGAAAATGGTACAACAATGAAACTTAACCAGCATTTGTGAAACTGCAGTGAGTTTCTTTTCTTGGTTTTTCCAATAAATCACCTCAGATAGCTTAGGGTCCAATCAACAGAAGGGGCGAGAGATCTACCAAAGATTTCATTACATCTAATTTAAACGATTACTTCCCGCCATGTGGTCAGAAGAATCATGAAAATTAATCACTTCCCGCTGCCCTGATGAAGTGTCAATGGGGCTCTAATATCGACACTGCATTTTTCTACTGGAAACCATCCATTAATTATGAAGGCTTTTTCATTACCACTGGCCAATTGTTTTTATGAACAATGCCTCCAATGGGCTCACATTAGGTCAACCACCCATAATGTGCAGCAATGGCAAGTTAATTTGGGGACAATCGCAGAGGTGGTATTAAGCCAGTTCTGACCAGTTCTGGAGAATTGGTAGCGGAAATTTTGAATAGTTTGGAGAACCAGCTAATATCACCTCTGACTGGCCCTGCCATCATCTATTCTCTGCCTCCCAAGTCCCAGCTGATCCGCTGGGTTGCCCTCCACAGGAGAATGGAGCTGGAAAGCAGGTTAGTGGGGTGGGGAGGGAATCCCCTGCCATGCCCACCAAGCCACACCCACCAAGCCACGCCCACAGAACCAATAGTAAAAAAAAAATTGAATCCTACCACTGGACTATTGGCTTAAGTGAACAAATCAATGAAGTTCTGTTTCGATGCAGAATTTGCATAGGCTAATTTGCAAGTCCAAGGCTCGTGCATCACCTTCCCTGCTTTGGTGGGAAATGCATGCCAAGCTCACAAAGAACTTGGCATTTTGCAATGCAAATAGCTGGGGTTAGTTGAGACATTTCAACAGCAGACACCGGTGGGATCCGGCATATGATGAAAGCAACCTCATAAAAGCAGGACCAGAAATTGTCATGGGATCCTTCTTCTGTGGTAGAAGTTTATGCTTTTCAGGCTGAGCCCAGTTGGGAAGCTCTGTTTGCAATAGTTGCTTGTGGCAACCAGAACATTAAAAGATACTTTCCTCTTAGAAGGTAAAAAAATGTGTACCAGCTCCCTGTTGGGAATCTACATTGATTTCATTGCAATGTAGTTGATATACTTCCACAAAATAAGGCAGAGGCCCTATTAAAGTGGAGATGGGTAACCTTTCTTTCTTTCTTTCTTTCTTTCCTTCTTTCTTTCTTTCTTTCTTTCTTTCTTTCTTTCTTTCCTTTCCTTTCTTCCCTTCCTTCTCTTTTTTCCTTCCTTCCTCTCTTCCCTCTTCCTTCCTTTACCTCCTCCTTTCCTTCCTTCCTTCCTTCCTTCATTCTATGCAGACAGATAGATAGACAGATAGTTTGATAGAGTTAGTATTCAGATGGTCTTCACCAGTTCTGGAGAACCAGTAATATAAATTTTGAGTGGTTCAGAGAACCAGCAAATCCCACCTCTGACTGGAGATTTTACAGTATCCTTCCCCTGCCACGCCCACCAAGCCATGCCCACAGAACCAGTAGTAAAAAAAATTGAACCCCATCACTGGTTAGTTATATCTTCAGGTTTCCATGACACAGAAAGATGGAAGATTAAGGAGAAAAGAGGAATCCCAGAGTCTGAAAACAACACAACTGAAACATCCAATAAATCCAACTAGAAGTCCTAGAAGGTTTGGTCACAGGTGTGCGGTTTCTGTGTTAAAGGCCAAGCAACAGGCTGATTTCAAGGGACAAAGACTTCAAAGTCACTTGCAAATAAGGCCAATATAATTTCAGTTCTGGACTTGGCTCACCTGTGTGATCTCAGAGGATAAAGTTCTCTACATCTTCCCTTACTTTAGAAGTGGGAAAAATAATACATCTCAGCACTTGAGACTTGGAATTTAGTGGCTTATGACAATTGCATTGAAGGAATTCTCAAAGTTGCACATAAATCTCAAGTTATAGTGGAACTCCACATAATTTAACAGAAATGAGTCCGTAGAAAGTCTGATAAGTCTCTAAAATCCAACATAGTGACATTTCTATATACAGAACTTGATCGTTTTCAGAAGTACAAACAGAGAACAAATTTGTTAGATATACATTTCCATATAATTTTGCAATTCTTTCCACCTGTCTTTCCTTAATGGGTACAAATTATGTACATAAGGAAATGTTTGTGGATAAAATACAAATATCCCCCCCCAAAAAAAAAAATGCTCTTGAGCACAATTACTAAAGGATATTAAAGGCATATTGCTTGCAAAAAATATACATTAGAAGAAAGTTGTACAAAAGCATGCAAAGAACCATTTATTTTCAGGAGCAACAACACGAAATGAGAAACATTTGTGTAGACTTTCTAAAAATACTCTAAAACCAATAGGAAAATGAGATGAGAGACAAGAAAAAGTGAGCCGCTTTGAATTTCATGAAGTTATTCCTAAGAACCTTTGGATTTGCACATGGGGGTTGCCCGGGGACTCACTTCCATCCTTGATTTGCTGAATAAAAGGGGTTATGGTTGAGGAGAGGCAGCTGGAACATGCAAACACTCCTTGCCCTTTTTTGCACACCAAATCAATGTGTAATTAATAGTGTTCCTGAAGCTTTGTGTTGGTCGTCTGAGAAAAATCAATGGTGAGGATTGTGACAAAATGGAAAGTATTAGAAGTCTGGGATCAGCTGTCCTTTCAGGTGTTGTGAGCTTTACTCTACAAATCTCCAGATTCTTGGTCTCTAACCAAAGAAGGCCAAATCCTGACTTGTCATTTGGACCTTAGGAGTACAATACTTTTGTAGATATTTGCACAAAACTTTTGCCGAAAAAGGAGAGTGGATGATAGGTTCTAGGGCTGTTGAGATATAGAATAGGTGGAGAAAATTCTTTTTAATGTCAAGAATGTCTTAGAATGCGCAAATTAACAACTGCACAATTAATAAGCCATATTTGGGTAATTTAATGTCAATCTATTATCACCAGCATATAATGCCAATCATTCTGTTGTTTCACGGTAGCGTGAAAAAGGACAGGCTACTCATAGGGTTGAGAGGTTAAATGGTTGAGATCAATCCCGCCTGTCATTTCTCAATATTGATCTCTGATACCAGAGGTGGTATTCAGCAGGTTCTGACCAGTTCTGGAGAACCACCGGTAGCGGAAACGTTGAGTAGTTCAGAGATCCAGAAAATCCCACCTCTGACTGGCCCCACAAACCCCATCTCTTCTCCACCTCCCATTGAATCCCAGCTTTTTTTTGTTGCCCTGCACAGGAGAATGGAGCTGGAAAGCAGGGTAGTGGGGTGGGGAAGGAATGGGAATTTTGCAGTATCCTACTCCTGTCACGCCCCCAAGCCACGCCCACAGAACCAGTAGTAAACATTTTTGAATCCTATCACTGCCTGATACTTAGTCACCAGATATATGGTGGCTGTAGTCTCCAACTGCTGCTATTAAATTTGGGTTCTTAGGAAGAGTTGAATTTGTTGCTGCAAACAAATTTAATTTGAGCTGTTTGATTCCATTGCTGGGTTGGCAGTGAAATCTCAGATAGCTGAACTTGGCCCAAAAGGGCCTGGGTCAAGGGCACCATAGGAGTCCATGGTCACCTTGGGCCTACTGGAATTATCAGGGCCCTGAACCATACCAAAATTTGCAGCCTAGATCTGATTTCAGCCTTGGGGGAGTCCTCTCTGAAGATGGAGGACATTTCCAGGACTCCTTTCTCATGGTCAGATCACTTCATGATGGCTTTTTGGCTTGCTGGTGCTGACCTTTTTTGCAAGATGTAGGGACTATTAGATCAAGATTGATCTAATAGTTCCTGGATCAATCTTCCCCAAGACCTATTAACAGATGATCAGAGTTGGAAGGGACCTTGTAGGCCATCTAGTCCAACCCCCCACCCAAGCAGGAGACCCTACACCATTTCTGACCGATGGCAGTCCAGTCTCTTCTTGAAAGCCTCCAGGGATGAAGCTCCCACCACTTCCGAAGGCAGCTTCTGTTCCATGGGTTGGTTGCTCATGGAACAGAATTATAAAATTTCTCCTTATTTCCAGGTTGAATCTCTCCTATCGTGGTTTGCAAACCTTTGGTTGTTGATATAGTAGGTTGGATGAACCCAACTGATAACTATAGAAGTGTCTAATCCAAGTAGACTTTTCCAAAACCATGCTAATGTACTAGAATGGATTTCAGGAGGAACTTGGGGTTTGCAGAAATATTGCGTGATCCAATGGCTCTGCTAGTTTTGCTTGTTCCACTATGGTTGATAATGGGAGAAGTTGCAGTGGTGAACCTCCATGGATATGTAACACCTCCTCACCTTTTCTATAGAGCTAAAGATAACAAAAATTTGCATAGTCATAGACTTGGGATTCCAAAAGGAGTTTTAGCTTGGTAGCCATGGTGGGGGAACATTAGAACAACAAGGGCCAATGAAGGAGTGCATCATTCATCTAGGAAATAAAATTCCACTTTCTTCACTATTTAGCTGGCCCAGGGCCTGGAGTTCACATTTTGCTGCGTATCCATTTCTGCTGACTTCCCCTGGCAATAACAAGGCAGATGTTGACAGGCACTTGCACAGGGAAATGCTTTATGCTGTCAGTTGTCGAGACTCAAATTAGTTTGATTGTGAGGGATGAAAATGGAAAAACTTGATTTTGTCGGCAAAAGCCAAGGAGGGAAATGTGCAGGTAATTCCCATTTCACTCTGGAGGAATGAACCGAAAGAAAGATACAATCAAATGAGGAAAGGGAAGGGCGTGGGGCCCAGGCAGACATTTCACATCCAAAGTTTGGCTCAGAATTTGAAATGATTGGCGGCTTATAATCATTCGGTGGCATGAAACAGATCCCTTACAACACAGTGTCAACACTGAATTCAGTATTTTGGAGTTTAGTTATTAGGGCCAAGACTTCATTGAACAAAAAAAGAATTACATTGTCAATTTAATTGGCACAGGAAGCAGCAAAAATTGGAAGGAGGAACCAAATTATCATCCTCAAAGCCTTAATTTGGTCTTCAGATGGAAGCGCATTGTATAAGGCCAAACCCAAAGGGTTTGGCATTCATCCCAGAGGGACTGAAGAAATGGCCAATGAGAATGGACTTCTGCCCTGGATATCTTGCCCAAGAAAGGGACTTGCAATTCACAGGAAGCCCCATCAGACCTGATGAAATAATCAAGCATCCAACTCTCTCGATCAGTGTTTCTCATTTTTAGCTTGCTTGCTGGCTGGGCAATTCTGGAAGTTGAAGTCCACAGTCTTTAATAGAATAAAATTTGTTGTTGGCCAAGTGTGATTGGACACACAAGGAATTTGTCTTGGTGTATGTTATGTTTTGAGCATGGGTGAGAAAGAATGGAGACAAGCCTCTGAACGGTGAACTTCAGCTCTTTATTTACATTGTGACTTCTTCAATTCAACAGCAGTAAAACCCGCCTTATATAGGCAAACCCCGTAATGTTTAACCAATAACGAGCTAGGAACGCTAGCTCTTATAACCAATAAGAACTCTCTGTTAAGGGCCAATTGGATTCCCCGGAATGGGCCAATCCGGTCCGGCCGCTTAACAGCCAATCAGAAGTGCAGGGCCAGAACCCTGCACTTACTCCAAGCTCACACTTTATTAATCGTATTGCATACACAACAGTGTATATACTCTCAGTGTACATGAAAGAAAAGATACATTCATCAAGAGTCAAGAATCATAAGGTACAACACTTAATAACAGTCATAGAGCAATCAAAGCATATTAGGAAACAGTCAATATAAATCGTAAGGATACAAGCAACAAGGTTACAGTTATACAGTCATAAATGGGAGGAGATGGGTGAAAGGAAGGATGGGAGGATTAATAGTAATAGTGATGCAGACTTGGTAAATAGTTTGACAGTATTGAGGGAATTATTTGTTTAGCAGAGTGATGGCATTCAGGGGGAAAAACTGTCCTTGTGTCTAGTTGTTTACAGGGGGGTCTGTAAATATTTTCACATTCCTCTTTTTGACTCGTGCACTGTACAGATCCTCAATGGAAGGCAGATTGGTAGCAACTGTTTTTTCTGCCATCCTAATTACTTTCTGAAATCTGTGTCTGTCTGGTTGGATTGCAGAACCAAACCAGACTGTTATAGAGGTGCAGATTCAATAATTCATCAAAAGAACTGGATCAGTAGCTCCTTGGTTGCTAAAGTTGAGAAACATTGCTCTAGAGAATGCTGATGCCTTGCCTGGAGCCACACACCAGCAGATCAAGTTTCTCAGAAGGTCAACTCTTACTCCACCCTAACTCCAAAGGAAGTTCTTGATTCGAAACTTCTTGGACTAAACAAACGTAAAAAAAAGAAAACATTTTTCATGCGGGTTTCTTTTTTCATTTCACCATTGTTGGCGTTTTCCAATTGTGTCTTTCTAGCAGCTGGAGAAAACCACCCTGGATACAGTAGGATCCTGTGGGATTAGGAAGTCCTTTCATGGTCCCAACATGTTGGGGCTGTGAGTGAGATTTCTTGTTGGTATTTCCTGTTGCAAAAGCTGGCTCATCTGCCATACACTCAAAAGTATGCATGCGAGACTGTGGGCTTACCCATGTGCTCTTGGTACAGTCCGATGTGGTCCTGAAATCATTCTTGGGGAAACAATATCTCAAAATAGAAATCTTGTTTTATGTAGGGCATTGTCCTTCTCTTCACATCAATGCCATGAAGAGTTGAAATTTGTTTGACATATCACTGGGGAAGAGTTCAATCTTACAGAAAATCAACATCTGAAATACATGTACTCCCAACGCTTACTTCACTTAAAGCAATTATTTATTTAAAACATTTATACAACAGCCCATTTTGTACCAAATTGCGGGCAGCTCCCAACCAGACAGAAAACCCCATCAATGCACAATAAAAATATTAAAAGCAAAGATATTAAAACCATGAAAACCCCAAAACCTGGCACCATCATTTGCTAATTTGCTATTAGAGTTGCTGCTATTAGACTGTATTGGTGGTACCTCAGACAACGCACAGTGATGTAATTACTTCTTGGGATGGAAAGAATCTTTAATTCCTCCCCAGGATGATAAGAAGCAGGCTATAATCTTGTCAATTAGAGGTTTTATGGAAAAGAACTATAAACATTATTATTGTTTTGCCAGTGCTCAATCCCCTTCCTGTGCCTCTTTAACCAGCTCCCATCGCCCAAGAGTGATATAGTTAATGCTGGGAAACATTAATAAATCACCCACTTCTGTCTGACAGGGCAAAGTCTCAGCCCTACTTATGGAACCCAGCAATGTATGTGGCTCTTTGAGGGAACATCTCTGAAGCGACCGACTTCTTCTCAAAAAGTCCAATCTAGATCTGAAAAACTAAAGTGAGGAAGGAAAAAAGAGGGGCGGGGGAAAGGATTGGCCTTGGTGCTTTGCATGGCTTCTACCAATTCTTGGGTTCTAAACTGGAGGAAAGATTTCGGAGGTCAGTAGAAAGTGGTGAGATGCTGGGGTTCAATGGCTAAGACACTGAGCTTGTCGATCAGAAAGGTCGACAGTTCGGTGGTTCGAATCCCCAGCACTACATAACGGAGTGAGCTCCCGTTACTCTCCCAGCTTCTGCCAACCTAGCAGTTTGAAAACATGTAGAAACGCAAGTAAAAAAACAGGGACCCCTTTGGTGGGAAGGGAACAGCGTTCTGTGAGCCTTCGGCATTTAGTCCTGCTGGCCACATGACCACGGTGACGTCTTTGGACAGCACTGGCTCTTCTTTGGCTTTGCAACATGTAAGATTAGCACTGGCCCCCAGAGCCAGAAGCAACTAGCACATATGTGCGAGGGGAACCTTTACCTTTACCTATAGAAAGTGATAAAAGGAAACTAGACCACCAAAGAACAGGTGGCTGGACACCATCAAATCAGACCTCAGCCAGAACATTGAATCACTCAGAGAAGCAGTGCAAGATCGGAAGATGTGGAGAGACTGCCGCATAGAATTGCCAAGAATTGGACACAACTGAATAGATATCATCATCATCATCATCAGAAAGCAGCCTCCATGCTCTTTGGTGGCTCCCAAGCTTCTCAGCCCACCTGACTGATGAAAATGGTTAGGGTCCTCCACCAATGGAGCATGAAAGGAGTAGCCTAATCCCAAAGTACATTTAGCGTAAAAGATGTGGATGTGTCCAAAAATGCATTTGAAACATTATATTCTTGGCCCTACCCATCAGGGCAATGTGGCTAATTTGTGATTTTTTAAAAAAATGGTCCTTGCCAATACAATTTTGTATCTTATTTTTTAAAATGTCTCGAAGCTAAAGGGTAAAGGTTTCCCTGTCCAGTCATGTCTGACTCTAGCGCGGAGGGAGCCACGTTGCCCGAAGACATTTCTGTGGTCATCTGGCCAGTATGGCTATGCACCGAGGGACATGGAACATTGTTAGCTTGTCACCTAAGTGGTACTTATTTACCTACTTACACTGGCATGCTTTTGAACTGCTAGGTGGGCAGGAGTTGAAGCAAGAAATGCTTCATGCTCAGGGTCTCAAACCCAGTCTGTCCGCTCTCCAGCTGACCTGTTCAGGATCTTTAACCATGGAGCCATTGCACGCTTTCTTGGCATTTTCCTCTTACAGGGCACAACTACAGGATGGGGGTAGATGGGAAAACTTGGATTCATAATTGGGGTTCCCAGTTCAGAGTTGCAACAATTTTGTTCCCACTGCAAAGAATTACGGTCAGATGCAATAATATTTCATTGGCAATGGGGATTCATGTTTTTAGTACATGAGGAGAGAAGTAGGGACTATTTCTTAATCTTGCTAGTTGTCTATCTTTGAGGGGAGGGGATTTGAAAATAAGCAGCCCCCACACACACATACTCTAATTTCTAAATTATGGATGTGCAACTGGGGTCATTGCTCACTCCTTAGTTAGAGACTCCAATCCTTTTTATGATGTTCTTGGGCCCCTCATGTTCTTGATATCCTCTTAAGATGTTGTAGAGAGGTCCCACCTTCTAATGTGGGCTTGCGAAGAAAGGATTTTTTTGAAATAACCACCAGATCATTTAGAGTATTTCCCGTATTATTATTATTATTAACATGCTCTGATGCTTAGGAGTTCTACTCCCCATCCCCACCTGAAAAGAAATCTCTTCCAAATGCAAAACCCCAGCAGCTAAAGCTGAATTCTCTCTCTCTTTTGATAATCTCAGAAAAGCAAGCAGAAATTCAAATGGATAAAGAAGTCATTCACCGTGGAGTTAAAATAACAAAATACTTGTGACACCACAAAGATTAATACACTGCTTTTGACATCAAGGATCAATTTGTTTCCTTTTAAGTTCTGTCAAAAATAAATTTCCCATTATAGGAAAATGCCCGAGAGTCGATGCAGCCCTGACAGTAAGTGAAGTTTAGAGGAAAAGAGCAATTTTGTTTTTTTGTTTTTAATCCGACCATGTATATGTTAGCCAAATGCAGGAGTTTTACCAAAACTGAAAGATCCAGAAATTGTGTGTGTGGGTGGGGGTGTTTCTAAATATTGGCAAGATTATGGGGGAAAGGCATTAAATAGTTTTGAATTTAAAAATAAGAGCCTAAAATTAAGCCACTGTCATCTCCCTATCTCTGACTCCAAATTAATGAGAATTCTATGGGCGTACATTTTTCATCTTCAGAACTTTTGTTTGGAAGGGGAAAGGAGACAAAATTCTCTCCTCTGGAGGAAAAAAAAATGGGTTCAAGATGCCAAAAACTGAAAATGTAATCAGTGTGCAAGTCTTCCAGCTGACAAATGTACCTGTATTTAACCATCCAACAGTTCTTTTGTGGAGGCCTAAATTGCAAGGACAGCATTGCAATGAAAATTAAATCCCTGCTTCGAAGATGGAAGAGGCATAATTGCCTCTAGACAGATGTTTTAATGGCGTGCCTTTGATACCTTAGAACAGGGGTGTCTAACTATTTCATTGAAGGCAGCATCAGGGTTGTGTTTGACCTGGAGGAGGGAGGGAAGCTTGACATCACTTGTGTCGGGGTACGTGTGGCGGTCCAAATGCTCTGCCAAGGAAAACGGGCTCCCAAGCTCCGTTTTCAGTTGGGATGGCTTCTGGCAACCCTCTACCAATGAAAATGGAGCTCAGGAAGGCCACATGCAGCCCTCACAATAGCAATAGCCCTAGCTATAGCCCTTAGACTTATATACAGCTTTATAGTGCTTTACAGCCCTCTCTAAGAGGTTTACGGAGTCAGCCTCTTGCCCCCGCAACAATCTGAGTCCTCCTTTTACCAACCTGGGAAGGATGGAAGGCTGAGTCAACCTTGAGCCTGGTGAGATTCGAACTGCCAAATTGCAGGCAGCCTGATGAGATTCGAACTGCTGGCAATTGGCAGAATTAGCCTGCAATATTGCATTCTAACAGGAAGGAAGGAAAGAAGGAAGGAAGGAAGGAAGGAAGGAAGGAAGGAAGGAAGGAAGGAAGGAAGGAAGGAAGGAAGGAAGGAAGGAAGGAAGGAAGGAAGGTGTCGTGTCCGCAAAAAGACGATTAGAGTCGGTGACTTTCATTCAAAGCTCTTTATTAACTAGGGGGAACCGAACCGGCGAAAGGCAAAAAGCCCGCGGCTTTTATACCTTTCGCAAGGCGGCCGCGGCCAATGGCAGCGATTCAAGTCTCCCGCTCTTGGTTTGCACCAATCGCGGGAGACCTCAATCGGGCCAATCAGCGCGGCTTGCCTGGCCAATCAGAAATCCCCGTGCCTTGGCCAATCAAGGCCCGGGGATTTCGAGTATACCATTTGAATACATAACACCCCTCCCCCCTTGGTATGGTCCGTCAGGTGGTGTAGTCACGCAGGTAGGCGGGGCTCCGTCGAGTCCTAGTTGACCTGCGCAACTCACTTTTCTGTTGTAACTCGGCCGGAGCGGTCGTTCCTTTGGCTGCTCCTGCCTCTTCGCGAACCGGCTGGATGATCGGGCCGGTTCTTTCGCCGTGGCTCCCGCCTGGGCCTACCGGGTCGGTTGAGCTGCGGATTTCGCCGCTCCCGCTTGGCTTCTCCGAGTCGGTAGAGCTGGCCAGACGGTTCTTCTCCGGATGGGACTCGCGATGGCTGTTTTCTGGTGAGTATTTTTGGTTTATTTTATTTTGCGATTGTCTCTCCGGGTATTCCCTCCCCCCTTGGTTCGCTTCTTGGGGGTTGAGGTCAGTCGCCGTTCGGGACCTTAATTGGTCGATGTGCCGTTTCCAGGCTCGCCCATCCGTGGTTTGGAGCCGGTACGACTTTGGACCAGTGACTTGTGTTATGACGGCTGGGATCCATAGGGGGTCCCCCGTCATGTTTTTTGCGTATACCAGGTCACCTGGGTTAAATGTCTGGAACCTGGAGCTGGAGTCTGGGGGCTGCTCCGGGTTGTAAGTCGGGTGCAGTCTGTCAAGTGGAGACCTCAGCTTTCTGCCCATCAACAGCTCTGCCGGACTCTTGTTGGTCGTAGTGTTGGGAGTGATGTGTTGTATGAAGAGTAGGCGGTTGATTTTGTCGTTGATCTCCCCGTGGTCCATTTTCCTGAGGGTCTTTTTTGTAAACTGGACCATCCGTTCCGCCCTACCGTTCGCCGCCGGATGCGCCGGTGCTGTTAATGCGTGGCGGATCCCTCTTTCCGCCAGGAACCGTTCAAACTCGATGGACGTGAACTGGGGTCCGTTGTCTGAGACGACGACGTCTGGGAGGCCGTGAGTGGAAAACAGTTTACACAGTTCTTTAATGACGGCCTCTGTGGTAGTGGACTTCATGTCGCTGACTTCCAGCCAATTGGAATATGCGTCGACTGTGATTAAAAATGTATGTCCATTTGTGGGGCCCGCAAAGTCAAGATGGATTCTGGACCAGGGCCCCCGTGGTGTTTCCCAATCCCGGATGGGTGCTGCGGATGGGCTGGATCTGGTCTCCTGGCATCGGTGGCATTTGGCGACCCATGCCTCAATTTGCTTGTCCATCCCTGGCCACCAAGCGTAGCTTCTGGCCAGGGCTTTAGTCCTGACGATGCCAGGATGACCCTCATGTAGCATCCTCAAGACTTTTTCTTGCAATCTATCTGGAATTACCACCCGGTCACCCCATAGAATGCATCCTCTCAGGAGTGACAGTTCGGTCTGGCGCTGGCGGAATGTTTTAAAAGTCTCGTCACTGTCCTTATCCGGCCAGCCTTTTTCTAACCAGTGTAAGATTCGTGCCAGATGCCTGTCCTTAATGGTTTCTCTGGCAATGTCGGATGCGGTAATAGGTAAACTTTCTATGCTCAAGGTATTTGTTGTTGGTGCTGGGTCAGGTTCTGAGTCAGGTAAGGGCGAGCGGCTTAAAGCGTCCGCGTGCGAGATTTTCTTACCTGGCTTGTGTAGCAGTTCGTAATTGTAGGCTGCCAGGAATTCCGACCATCTTGTCATTCGGGGTGACAAGATGTTGGGAGTGGCTCGGTTTCCCGCGAGGATGCCCAGCAGAGGCTTGTGATCCGTCACGATGGTGAACGGGCGGCCGTACAAATATTCATGAAAATGTTTAACGGCGGCAACTATAGCCAAAGCTTCCTTGTCCAGCTGGCTATAGTTGCGCTCTGGTTTGGTCAGAGTTCTGGAAAAAAAGGCGATGGGTGCTTCTCTCTGGTCTGGGAGGGTGTGGCTGAGGACAGCGCCGACGCCGAAGGGTGATGCGTCGCAAGTGACAGCTAGGGGTAAAGTCTCACTAAATTGCATCAGGACAGCATCGGAGGTGAGGAGGTCCTTGGTTCTTTGAAAAGCGGCTTGTTCTCGCCTCCCCCAAGTCCAGGCTGCTTTCTTGTCTAGGAGTCTATGTAAGGGCTCCGCCGCCGTTGCCTTTTGAGGTAGGAAAACATTATAGAAATTTAGTAATCCTAGGAACGCTTGTAATTCCGTTTTGGATTTTGGGGTGGGGGCTTCCTTGATGGCTTTTACTTTTTTAGTTGTAGGGTGAATGCCCTTCTGGTCTAGGAGATAGCCCAAAAACTCTACTTGCTTTGTACAAAGATTGCATTTTTCTCGCTTAACTTTAAGTCCTGTTTCTTTAAATTTTGTTAAGACTTGTCTGAGTCGGTTCTCTAATTCGGCTTCATTTGGCGCCGCAATTAATACGTCATCAAAATAGGGCACCACCCCTTTTATGCCCTGTAACAAACGTTCCATCAGGCTTTGAAAAATGCCTGGTGCCACGCTGACTCCAAATTGGAGCCGGTTACACTTGAAGGCCCCTCGATGGGTTACTATTGTTTGGGCTTCCGCCGTTTTCTCGTCTACAGGTAGTTGCTGATATGCCTGGGCAAGGTCGAGTTTTGCAAAGACCTTGCCCCCTCCTAGCGAGTGTAGTAAATGTTGTACTATAGGGACTGGGTAGGCGCTTTGTTGTAATGCGTCATTTAGGGTGGCCTTATAGTCCCCGCAAATTCTCACGGACCCGTCTGGTTTTACTGGGGTCACTATAGGGGTTTCCCATCTGGCATGGTCTATCGGTTGCAATACCCCTTGTTTGACGAGCTTGTCGAGCTGCTCGTCAATCTTTGGTTTTAATGCAAACGGTACCCTTCTAGGTTTAAGTCTCTTAGGGGAAACCCTTGGGTCTAAGTCAAACGAGATAAGGGGCCCCTGGTACTTGCCCAAACCTCCATCGAACACCTCCTGGAACTCCTGGGTTAGCCGCTGTTCCCAAGCTTCGATGGTGACTTGGTTGACACCTGTCAGCGCGATGTTAAGCGGGGCGAACCATTGTAGACCCAGTAGGCTTGGGCGGTCGCGATCGACGATTGTGAGTGGTAGTTGTTCAGTGTGGCCTTTGTAAGTTATGTTGAAATTCTTGGTGCCCACTACCGGGACACGGTTCCCTTGGTAGTCTTTAATGATGATCTTTTGCATATGCACGTTTCTCTTTTGTAGAGTAGGCACCAGTCTTTTGATTTCGCGCCATGCAATCATGGAAAGGTAGGACCCAGAGTCCACTTCCATCTTGCATGGCTGGCCTTCTATATGTACTTCTACATGTACCTTTCTGGCGCCGTCGGAGATGGCGTGGCCGATGGTCACCGTCTGGTGGGTTTCTTCTTTCCGCCGACCGTCGCCGCTTCTTTGAGATCGTTGAGCGCGGTCCCATCGACCGTCTGGCTGGCGTTCTCTGGTTCTGGTGGGGGAGTTTTCTCTCCGTCTGTCGTGCTGTTCCCATTTGGGCAGGCTGCGAGTCTTCTTTTGGCAGCAAACTCGGGCGATGTGACCCCTTCGTTCACAATGCCTACAGATAGAGTCAAAAAATCGGCATTCTGACCTGGGGTGGTCGCCGCCACACCCGGCGCAACTGGTCCTCGACTTGCGACCTTTTCGGCTTCGTTGGTCGCCGCGTCCCGTCTGTACTCGGTGAATGTCCTCCTCGTCTTCTGACATGCTGGAGTTTGACTGGTATTCACTGTAGTGTGCGGTTGCTTCACTTCTTGCATCGGCCGACCTTGCCGGGTTGTTGTTTCCGCCCTTCGCGTCAGATCTTCGCATGCTGTCTGCCGACGTGCGCGTTGCTTCAGCGGCTGCGGCTGCTGTAAGGGCATCGGCTAGGCTGATGTCGCCCTTGGCCATAAGTCGGCTCTGAAGTGTAGGATCCCATAATCCGAGTACGAAGCGGTCTCTTATGAGACTGTTGAGACCCTCGAACTCACAGAGTCCTCCTAGGCGCCGAAGTTCTGCGACGAAATCGCTCAATTTTTCGTCTGGTTTCTGGTTTCAGCAGTAGAACTCGTTGCGCCGTATTAGGATGAGGACTTCGGGAGCGTAATGGCGCCGTAGTATGGGTTCCAGGATGTCCCAGTCCATGGCTGTGGCGTCTGCTGGCTTGGCCAAGGCTTTGGCCATTTGGAAGACCTCTGGTCCGCAGTGTGTGAGAAAGACGGCGCGTTTTAGCGGGGCCGGGGCGTCCTTCATCCCGGCGCATTCCAGGTACATCCGGAATCGATCCGAGTATGATTCCCAGTCCTCGGCTGCGGGGTTGAACGGGGCGGGCGGTGCTATTTTCGCCATCTTCGCGCTGAAACTGGTTCTTGGACACGGGGTTCGGTTCAGGGGCGAGATCCCACCCTCGTCGCCAGTGTCGTGTCCGCAAAAAGACGATTAGAGTCGGTGACTTTCATTCAAAGCTCTTTGTTAACAAAGGGAGAACCGAACCGGCGAAAGGTAAAAAGCCCGCGGCTTTTATACCTTTCGCAAGGCGGCCGCGGCCAATGGCAGCGATTCAAGTCTCCCGCTCTTGGTTTGCACCAATCGCGGGAGACCTCAATCGGGCCAATCAGCGCGGCTCGCCTGGCCAATCAGAAATCCCCGTGCCTTGGCCAATCAAGGCCCGGGGATTTCGAGTATACCATTTGAATACATAACAGAAGGGCAATAGCACTTAGACTTATATACTGCTTTATAGTGCTTTCCAGCCCACTCTAAGTGATTTAAAGAGTCAGCCTCTTGCCCCCAACAATCTGGGTCCTCATTTTACCCACCTCAAAGGACAGAAGGCTGAGTCAACCTTGAGTCTGGTAAGATTTGAACTGCCAAATTGTAGGCAGCCAGCAGGCAGCAGAAGTAGCTTGCAGTACTGCACTCTAACCACTGCGCCACTGAGGCTCATTTTTTTCAAGCTCCGTTTTTGCTGGAAGAGGCACCTGGCTGTGCCAGATCTAAGCATCCCATGAGCTGGGTTCAGTCCACGGGCCTTGAGTTTGACACACCTGCCTTAGAGGATACTCAACTCACCTGAAGCCTGGACATTGATGTTTTCAGGTACCTGCTTTTTGAAGGACTGGAAACAAGCGATGTGAAGATAGGAACCCCCAAATATGATGGGGAAAACTTGTATGAAGAGATGTTTATAGAAACCCTCCTGTTGGCGTGGAAAGCACAAAAAATGCCTCTGAAGTTTCTCATAGTCCATTAATCTGCAGAACATGGATAGTTTCACTGGATTCTAGTCAACATCCCATCTTGTGTCCCTGAGAGTCAGGAAGCCTCTGCATTTTAAATAAATAAATAATGTGGCAAACTAGAGATCTACCACTTGTGATTTATGCATTTTCCTCAGCTTTATCAAGCACACCGTGTTCCCTTGGGGTAAGCATTTATAATATCAGTTCTATCCAAGAGCAAGAGAGAGAGAGATTATAAATGGGCCCCTCTCTTCTAAAGAAGTCCACAGTTATGACTGGTTGATCCATAAGATGTTGCAGAGGTCCTGAGAATGATGCCTAGAGCGACTTAATTGGGTTTCTCCTTCACTCTCAAAGTCAGGGTTTTCGGCATGATCTTCAACCATGCTTCTTCATTGTCATGTTTGTTCCAATGTCTCTTTTCCTCCCTTGTGCAAAGGAAACGCCAACCTTCCTTTCAAACCATCCTTGCTCATTCTCCAGTATTCCCATGGCTGCTGAGATGGATCCAATAAACTAAGAGGAACATCTTCATCAACCTTTAAGGCAGTTGGCTTGGCCAAGGAAGGATTCATCAGATAGGTAAGAGATCCATGCAGCACCAAAGCTAATTGTACTTTTGGGGGCAATAAACTCCCATTAGTCTTTGTGTGTCCAGGAAGCTAATGGCATACAAAGTCCATGAAATCACTTCCAGTGAAGAAGGGTTTGCTTTAAGCATGTAGTAAGTAGCTTACCGTATGACATAGAAATGTCTATATGTCACGCCTCGTGATAAAGCATCCCAAAGGAGCTTACAACTGTTGCAAAAATGGCTTTGCAAAATTGAAAAAGCAAAACGACAGATGTTGGAGAGTGATTGCATCCCTGGAAGGCCATCAGCTGAAAAGAGGACTTAGCAACTCTAAGACATGTGGAATTCTGGGAGTTGAAGTCCACATGTCTTAGAGTGGCCAAGGTTGAGACACAGTGGCTTAGAGGATGTCTAAAGCATGATAGCACCAGGGACCTGGCAGATTGACAAGGCAGGTGTGTACCCACCATGGAAGAAGCTACTATCCATAAGGTGGAAAGCAAAATTCTATTCCATGTCCAATCTTGGAAGTTGAAAATCCTTGCTCTCTATTTGGTTTCCAAAGCAATTTCATGTCCATCAGTTTGAATGGCCATGCTGGCCCTGTAAAAGACACATTGTGCCAATCAAATGTACCCATGATTGGCACATGGTTGCAGGGCCATTAACTGCATGCTGACAAGGCAGGTGTTCTGCAGCTTAAATCCACCACTGAAGTCTTCTCTGTGCTGCTCCTGGTGGAGCATGTTTATGACCTAATATATTATTGACAAGTCTGACTTTTATCAAAGTCTTCAGGCTGTAAGTGCTCATAAATGTGTGTCTACAGCTCTTTATTATCCATTAGCTCATTAAAACAATTGTCTTAACTTAATTGTTCAAGTGATGAATAGGGCAGAGAATGAAAATTCATATTTGATGCGCAGTTGAGAAAGAACAGGCTTCTGCTGATTTAGCAGAATTCCAACCAGAGGTGGTCTTCAACTGGTTCTGACCAGTTCTGGAGAATCACAGGTAGTGGAAATTTTCAGTAGTTTGGAGAACTGGCAATTCCCACCTCTGACTGGCCCCACCAACCCCATCTATTCTCTGCCTCCCATTGAGTCCCAGCTGATCGACTGGGTCTTCTTTGGTTGCCCAGCACAGGAGAACGGAGCTGGAAAGAAGACAGTTAGACTAGCAGACCTCCGAGGCCTTTCCAACTCTGCGGTTCTGTTAGATATGATTGTATAGGAGCTGAAAGTCATCGTGTTTGTTCTTACTGCAATGTCCGGTCGCTGAGAGAAGATCTCAAGACCAGAAGGGAGAGAAGATTTTTTTTTTCCCTTCCAGAATATGGTCTTCAAGATCCAGTATTCCTGGGACTTCAGATAATGAAAAATTGATGGTGCCGATAAATATATTTAAGGTGCCAATAATGTAGTCATGCATTGGCGTCCTTAAGGATATTATTGTAAGCTGCATCGGATTTGTGTTTTCATTCATGTATTTATTGCTGAGAAATTACATTCCTCATCCAGCCATGAGGATTAGAAGATTTCCAAAGAGCTTTTGGGTATATTCTGTAGAAAAAGAAGACAGAGGATATAGAACAATGTGAGATAAAAGAAATGAGACCACTGTTCTCATAACAGGAGATTCTTTGTGACATTCTATCAGAATAAAAGCCTTTTAGTGTAAACCTGGATGTAATCTTGTTTTTCCTGAAATTTCACACTCCAAGATGACAGCACTTATTTTTTTCCTTAACAGATGTCAGTTATGAAATCCCTAAATCTCTCAGTTTTCAGGCATAAAATGTCTTCACCTACCAAATCAACCACACTAAATTTTAAACCAAAAGTCATCTTAGATTAGATCTTCCTGTTAAATCTTCCTAATTGTCCCAGAATATCAGATGAAGATCCGAAGACAAGTCACAGGTTCAAAACTGAAGACTCTTGGACTAACTTCTAATTTAAAACAAGAGTGTCCAGAGGTGGAAACTTTTAAACTTGTGGATTTCATCTCCCACGGCTGGGAACTGTGAGAGTTGAAGTCCACAAGTCTTAAAGTTTCCTGGTTTGGACACACTTGATTTAAAATGTAATTCTCTGCCCATTTTGTCTACAATGCTTCTGATATTCAACAAATTGGATCAGGAAAGAGTGTCTGGTTTAACAACCTCTGTTTCCTTCTGTTATGTATTAAAATGGACTACTCGAAATCCCTGCGCCTTGATTGGCTAAGGCGCGGGGATTTCTGATTGGCCAGGCGAGCCGCGCCGATTGGCCCGATTGAAGTCTCCCGCGATTGGTTCAAACCAAGAGCGGGAGACTTGAATCGCTGCCATTGGCCGCGGCCGCCGCGGCAAAAGGTATAAAAGCCGGAGGCTTTTTGCCTTTTGCCGGTTCGGTTCAACTATTAGAAATAAAGAGCTGTTAACGAAAGTCACCGACTCAGAACCTTTTTTCGCGGACACGACACTGGCAACGAAGGTGGGATCTCGCCCCTGAACCGAACCCCGTGTCCATCTAAGAACTAGCGACAGCAAAATGGCGAAGATAGCACCGCCCGCCCCCTTCAACCCCGCCGCCGAGGACTGGGAATCGTACTCGGATAGATTCCGTATGTACCTGGAATGTACCGGCATGAAGGACGCCCCGGGCCCGCTAAAACGCGCCGTCTTCCTTACGCATTGTGGACCAGAGGTTTTCCAGATGGCCAAGGCATTGGCCAAACCGGCAGACGTGACTGCCATGGATTGGGACGTCCTCGAACCCATACTGAGGCGCCATTACGCCCCCGAGGTCCCCATCCTAATACGACGAAATGAATTTTACTGAAGAAACCAGAGACCAGACGAAAAACTGAGCGACTTCGTCGCTGAATTAAGACGCCTAGGTGGACTCTGTGAGTTTGAAGGATTGAATAGTCTCATAAGAGACCGTTTCGTACTCGGATTGTGGGATCCGACACTCCAGAGCCGACTTATGGCCAAAGGCGACATCAGCCTAGCCGATGCCCTCACCGCAGCCGCAGCCGCAGAAGCAACCCGCACGTCAGCAGACACCATGCGAAGATCCGACGCGAAGGGCGGAAACAACAACCCCGCGAGGTCGGCCGACGCAAGAAACGAAGCAACCGCACACTACGGCGACTACCAGTCAACCTCCAGCACGTCAGATGATGAGGAGCACATACATCGCGTGCAGACGGGACGCGGAAACCAACGAAGCCAAAACAGTCGTAGGTCGAGGACCAACTGCGCCGGGTGCGGCGGCGACCACCCCAGGTCTGAATGCCGTTTCTTTGATGCTATCTGCAGGCATTGTGACCGAAGGGGCCACATCGCTCGAGTTTGCCGCCAAAAGAAGACCCGCAGCCCGCCAAGATGGGAACAGCAGGACAGAAGAAGAGAGAACTCCCCGCCCAGAGCCAGAGAGCGCCAGCCAGCAGGTAGATGGGACCAGAAGCAACGACCTCAAAGAAGCGGCGACGGTCGGCGGAAAGAAGAAACCCACCAGACGGTGACCATCGGCCACGCCATCTCCGACGGCGCCAGAAAGGTACACGTAGAAGTCCACATCGAAGGCCGGCCATGCAAAATGGAAGTGGACTCCGGGTCCTACCTTTCCATGATTGCATGGCGCGAAATAAAAAAACTAGTGCCTACTCTACAAAGAAAAAACGTGCTTGCCCAGAAAATCATCATAAAAGACTACCAAGGTAATCGCGTTCCGGTAGTGGGCACCAAGAACTTTAACATAACCTACAAAGGCCACACCGAACAACTGCCACTCACAATAGTCGATCGTGACCGCCCGAGCCTGCTGGGTCTGCAATGGTTCGCTCCGCTTAACATCGCGCTGACAGGTGTCAACCAAGTCTCCATTGAAGCCTGGGAACAGCGGCTAGTCCAGGAGTTCCAGGAGGTCTTCGATGGAGGCTTGGGCAAGTACAAGGGGCCCCCTATCTCGTTTGATTTTGACCCAAGGGTTCCCCCCAAGCGGCTTAAACCTAGAAGGGTGCCCTTTGCTTTAAAGCCAAAAATTGACGAGCAGATCAACAAACTCGTCAAACAAGGGGTATTAAAACCGATAGACCACGCCAGATGGGAGACCCCTATAGTGACCCCAGTAAAGCCAGACGGGTCCGTGAGAATCTGCGGGGACTATAAGGCCACCCTAAACAGCGCGCTACAGCAAAGCGCCTACCCAGTTCCAATAGTGCAACATTTACTGCACTCACTGGGAGGGGGAAAAATTTTTGCCAAGCTCGACCTCGCCCAGGCATACCAGCAACTGCCTGTGGACGAGGAAACGGCAGAAGCCCAAACAATTGTGACACACCGGGGGGCCTTCAAGTGTAACAGACTCCAATTTGGAGTCAGCGTGGCACCAGGCATCTTCCAGAGCCTGATGGAACGTTTACTACAGGGCATCAAGGGGGTGGTGCCCTATTTCGATGACGTATTAATAGCGGCGCCAAACGAAGCCGAATTAGAAAACCGATTAAGACAAGTCTTAACAAAATTTAAAGAAACAGGACTTAAAGTCAAACGCGAAAAATGCCAACTTTGTACACAGCAAATAGAGTTTTTGGGTTACCTCCTAGACCGGCAGGGCATCCACCCTACAACTAAAAAAGTTAAAGCCATCAAGGAAGCCCCCACCCCGAAGTCCAAAACAGAACTACAAGCATTCCTAGGCTTACTAAATTTTTATAATGTCTTCCTACCTCAGAAGGCAACGGCGGCGGAACCTTTACATAGACTCCTAGACAAGAGGGCAGCATGGACTTGGGGGAGACGAGAACAAGCCGCCTTTCAGAAAACCAAAGACCTCCTCACCTCCGACGCCGTCCTGATGCAATTCAGTGAGACTTTGCCCTTAGCTGTCACTTGCGACGCATCACCTTTCGGCGTCGGCGCTGTCCTCAGCCATACCCTCCCAGACCAGAGAGAAGCACCTATCGCATTTTTTTCCAGAACTCTGACTAAACCGGAACGGAACTATAGCCAGCTGGACAAAGAAGCTTTGGCTATAGTTGCCGCCGTTAAGCGTTTCCATGAGTACCTGTACGGCCGCCCATTCAAAATAGTCACTGATCATAAACCACTGCTGGGCATCCTCGCTGGAAACCGTGCTACACCAAACATCTTGTCGCCCCGCATGACAAGATGGTCTGAATTCCTGGCAGCCTACAGCTACGAACTGTTACACAAGCCAGGTAAGAAAATTTCGCACGCGGACGCTTTAAGCCGCTCGCCCTTGCCGGACTCTGACCCTGACCCCGCACCGACAACAAACACCCTGAGTATCGAGAGTTTGCCCATAACCGCATCTGATATTGCCAGAGAAACCATTAGGGACAGACAATTGGCGCAAATCTTACATTGGTTAGAAAAAGGCTGGCCGGAAAGAGACATTGACGAGACTTTTAAAACATTCCGGCAGCGCCAGACTGAACTTTCACTGTTAAGAGGTTGCATCCTGTGGGGTGATCGGGTGGTAATTCCAGGCAAATTGCAAAACAGGGTCCTAGAGATGTTACACGAGGGTCATCCTGGCATCGTCAGGACAAAAGCCCTGGCCAGGAGTTACGCTTGGTGGCCAGGGATGGACAAACAAATTGAAGCATGGGTCGCCAAATGCCACCGGTGTCAGGAAACCAGATCCAGCCCACCCACAGCACCTATCCGGGACTGGGAAATACCACGGGGACCCTGGTCCAGAATCCACTTAGACTTTGCTGGCCCCACAAATGGACACACTTTTCTAATCACAGTCGATGCATACTCAAATTGGTTAGAGGTGGCTGACATGAAATCCACCACCACAGAGGCTGTCATTAAAGAGCTGTGTAAACTGTTCTCCACACATGGCCTCCCAGACGTCATTGTCTCAGACAACGGGCCCCAATTCACCTCCAGCGAATTCGAACGGTTCCTGGCCGAGAGAGGTATCCGCCACGCATTGACAGCACCGGCGCATCCGGCGGCGAACGGTAGGGCGGAACGGATGGTCCAGTTTACAAAAAAGACCCTCCGGAAAATGGACCACGGGGAGATCAACGAAAAAATCAACAAACTACTTTTCATACAGCACATCACACCCAATACCACAACCAACAAAAGCCCTGCAGAGCTCCTGATGGGCAGAAAGCTGCGGTCCCCACTCGATCGTCTGCACCCAACCTATAACCCGGAGCGACCCCCAGACTCAAGCTCCAGGTACCGGACTTTTGAACCAGGCGACTTGGTCTACGCCAAAAACATGACGGGGGACCCCCTATGGATCCCAGCCGTCATAACCCAAATCACTGGCCCACGGTCATACCGGCTCCAAACCATCGATGGGCGAGCCTGGAAACGACATATCGACCAGCTCCGGTCACGAGCAATGACTGACCTCAACCCCCAAGACACGAACCAAGGGGGGAGGGAATACCCGGTAAGACAAACGCAGGAGAAAATTAAATTTAAAAACTCACCAGAACGCAGCCTTCGCGAGTCCCATCCGGAGAAGAGCCGTCCGGCCAACTCTACCGACTCGGAGAAGCCAAGCGGGAGCGGCGAAATCCGTGACTCAACCGACCCGGTAGGCCCAGGCGGGAGCCACGGCAAGAGAACCGGCCCGATCATCCAGCCGGTTCTCACAGAGCCAGGAGCAGCCAAAAAGATGACCGCTCCGGCCGAGTTACAACAAGGAAGTGAGTTGCGCAGGTCAACTAGGACCCGACGGAGCCCCGCCTACCTGCGTGATTACACCACGTGAAGGACCGTACCAAGAGGGGAGGGGTGTTATGTATTAAAATGGACTACTCGAAATCCCTGCGCCTTGATTGGCTAAGGCGCGGGGATTTCTGATTGGCCAGGCGAGCCGCGCCGATTGGCCCGATTGAAGTCTCCCGCGATTGGTTCAAACCAAGAGCGGGAGACTTGAATCGCTGCCATTGGCCGCAGCAAAAGGTATAAAAGCCGGAGGCTTTTTGCCTTTTGCCGGTTCGGTTCAACTATTAGAAATAAAGAGCTGTTAACGAAAGTCACCGACTCAGAACCTTTTTTCGCGGACACGACACCTTCCAGCTTTGCACTGGAGTAATGTCAGAGTAAGGATTTGTCAGCCAAGAATGACAGCCAGGAAGTCTTAAATGAGAGTTGAGACCTCTGGCTGTCCTGCTCACACAACCCACAAAATTTATTTAGGTCAGGAAACTCCTTGGCCAGGAAGCCTAGGTCGGTGGTGAGCAGGAAGTTATTAAGGGTTATTAAGGAACAACTGACAACAATAATAAAACAGTGTTCCAAAGGGCCTAATAAAAGGTTTTTGCTTCTGTTGCTACTACAAGAAAAGATGAAATGCACAAAGTATTTGCCGGCCCCAACCCAAGTTCATCTCCTGAACTGTTCTTCTGGCAAAGGAGCACAACTATTGATAATATAACTGCATGGAATGGAAGGGGAGAGGAGGGGAATAGAACAGAAGAGAAGAGGAGAGAAAGGGAAGAGAAGAAGAGAAGGAAAAGGAAGGGAAGGGAGGGAAGGGAAGGAAGGGAAGGGAAGGGAGGAGAGGAGAGGACAGGAGAAGAGAAAGAAGAGAAAGAAGAGGTTTTATTGGCCAAGAAAGATTAGACACAAGGAATTTGTCTCCAGTGCTGATACTCTCATTGTACATGCAAAACAACAGAATAAATACTGTATAAACATCACCACCATCATATCAATAAGGAGAAAGAATGAAGAAGATAATGATAAGTGATAATACTACAGCGATACTACATGAGTAAAATATGCATACATATTAGACAGCATTGTGGGAATTAAACATTCAGCAGAAAACCTAATTCCTATTAGTGTGTGTTATGTGCATCTGTGTGTATGTAAGATGTATGTCTTGTTAATAAAATATGTTATCATTAGTCTATTATTATAATTAATTAATTAATTATGAATATATCATTACAAAGACATATTAATCATATTCACTTAGTAACTGAGCAATATTCAGTGAACTGGTATGTTGGAGCATAGAGCTAATTTTACCTTAAGAAGGCTTCAGCATCTCCAAGGACGACTGAATAAAATTTAATATGAAATGGAGTTGCCAAAATTCCTTCTGTATATTGGAAAGGGAAAATACAGCTACTAGAACATTTCCTGTCTTAAAAATCTAGTCAAAAGAAAAATGGGGGAGAAAAAGAACACACTGATGTGTGAAAATCATCAAGCGTGACACCAAAAAAATTCAGCTGAATTATTTATTGGAGATTAATTTTTCAGGTGGCCAAGTCTGCTCCATGAAATCTGATCTAAAATCATTCCACAACTTAGAACTAGTAGCATTTTGAAAAGACCTCTTGAATCTCACAGGGGGAGAAATGTAGGGTGATTTTTCCACTCTCTAATTTTCCTTCATGGAAAAAAAACAAAACAGACTTTGGTTTTCTCTTCACAATACCCAGGCTTTAATTCCCTACTGCAAGGTCACAATGAGCCTTACTGAAGACTTCTCAACTGCGCATTTTACATCTGTGAATGTTGTATTTGAGGGAGTTGGATGACAGCGATGTTGAAGACTACACTGTCTGCCATGGAAGCCATATTTCTATTAGCCATATAATTTTTAAAAGTTTCAAGGCTGCCACAGTTAGTGCCTGGGGATTTGGGAGAGGGGAATTCTTAGTGAGTAATAAATTAGACTCAACAACATTCTTCTCAAAAGTCAAGGACAGGTCATTCTGCACTTGGATGGGAGTGGGTGAAGGTTTGGCTTTGGATAGAATGATGTCTGATTGGGCCATGTGGCGGACTGATAGGTGCAAGGGATGGATCTTTGATTTTCACTTGAGGAAGGGAAAACCTGGAAGTTTCAAATTTGGGTTTTCCCAGATGTGGCAACGTGACTTCTTTAATAAATTCTTACTTGGATGGACTTTGTCTCTGAATGCTGTACGGAACTGGGGAGTTTCTTTGGAACGCTGACATACACAAGTCTGTTGTTGGGCTCACCAACATTTCAGAAGAAGCAAAAAGGTCTTCCTAAACCAAGCTACTGGATCAGAACAAGGATGTACCTGCCTACTGCAGTTGAGGAAACTCTTAAGAATTGTAATAACATAGGAAACACTAAACCTGGTTCATCCTAGACAGATCAGCATTACCCAGCTGTGCTATATCTTCATATCTTGCCCTGCCAGAAGAGATGCTTGTTCTCCATGGAATCTAGATCAGATTAATAAGCAATGAGTTGGTGCTTGTGGAATGGATGATACTTAGAGCCAAAGCAATATGATCACTCAGGGAATCTAAGATCAATCCCATAGTAAAAAGGGTCCAATCTGATAGGACCTATACTTGGTTACCTTCTGCCCTTTCTGAGGAGACCAATGCCAAAACCAACCAGAGGGACGTGTTTTGCTCTTGCAATCTATCAAGTGAAACCCATCATCAGTTCACTGGGCCTCATAAACCACAACTAAGCCATTGGCAGAGAAAACTGAAGGCTCCATAATAAAAGGGGAAAAAAATGGGCTGTGTGGTTTAGACCTTCCATGGCTCAAACCATGAAACTTGGGCTTCATCTCAGAGCTTTGTTTACCCAGAGACATTCTCAGACAGCTCAGTGCAGATGTGGGCCTGTGTGGGCCTTGCTTGTTGTGATGACCCCAGGTCAGATGAACGACAAGAGAGGAATGGATGGATGGGGTTGGTCTCAAACCCTTCAAAAAACAAACTGGCTTCTCTTTGAAGCCATCCCGTCCCAAGACCCGAGTTGAGCAGAAGTGGAGCCTTCTCCAGGATGCATCCTGCGGCTTTCCCAAAGGAGCCGATACACAACACGGGGTGAGACTTTAATCTTCAAAACATTTATTAGCTCATCTTTTTTTTTTTTTGCTTCAAAGGTCCCCAAATTGCAAGAATCGTTGCCTCCAAACTTCAGTTGGGAGATTTGTGATCTTGCAAGAAATTTCACCCCTGGGGCATGTGAATGTTTCCATTTAGGAAATAAAGTAATGGGGGAATCGCTGGAGTTAATTGGCTCCTTCTGAAAAACTACTGGATTGGAATTCAGCATCGCAGCCCACAGCTTGGTATATTTTGGTATATTTGGTATATATTGGTATATTTTGGGGGGGGGGCAGTTTCCTGACCCTTCCTTGAGGCACATAAATAAATAAGAAAATAAGCTTGGGAAGTTTGCTTGAATGAAGTATAAGTTGCACAAAAAATACATGCAGATTTCCCAGTCAGATTGGGAACTGTCGAAGGATGTAGAAAGAAGGAAGAAGCGTAAGATAGATGTGGCTTATAGAAACTGAAAAGCAAAATAGGTGAGTTTGTCCAAAATAGGCTCCAACTTCATATAGTTGGAGTCTATACCTATAACTATACATATGACTGGAGAATTCTGGGAGTTGAGATCCACATATCTTAGATTGTGAAACCCTGATCTATATTGTCTTCCTTTGTTTTTTTCTCATGAGCAGCATCATGTTCCCAGAGTTGACAAAGCTGTGCCTGCTTTGCAGCTGCCCCTTTAAGAGCAAATATTAATCATATGATGCTTGAAAAAAAACCCAAGAATATCCATCTCACCCCCTGCATTTCCTTAGAGGCTGAGTCGTGGCTTCCAGTTTCCGTCCAGCTCCATTGTTTTATGACTTTCTTGATAGTTTAATGGCATTCCATGCAATCCGAGCAGAGCCAATTTGTTCATCTGCCAGAACCTGGTGTTAAACATCTCCCCGTTTAGCACACCATGACACCAGATTAATGAGAAGTCAAAAAAAAACAAACAAAAAAAAACCTTTGCCTGTTTTTGCTTTTGCACCAAAGCTATGAAATTGTGTGTATATAATTCATTTCCCCGCATAATGAAAAATTAATGACATATGAAAAGCATAAAATAGAATTGACCATAACATCTTGTTTAAGTCTCAAAGACATGCTTGTTTCCATCTGGGAAACCAATTTCTCATTCCACAGACCCCTTGGCTCTTTCTAGAAGGGGTGTATGACAACTTATTATGGCCAACTCACCATGGCCAACTCACCACGGCCAACTCACTGTGGGAGAAGTGTTACACTAATATCGAAGAAATAGAGGAATAGAATCATTCAAGAAAGGGTGCCAAAGGAAGGAGAAAATGAATGGCAAAAATTAAAATATTTTTTAACTATTTTAAATAATTAAATTGAATTGTTGAATTGTCTTGCAGTAAGTTGTCCTGTGGCGATTTGGCCATGGCAAGTTGGCTGCAGTGACTTGATCCATTCTGTTCCAGAAGATGGTGTGAGTTAAGATTTAAATTTCAGTACTGAATTTCTCAGGTTCAGAAGCACAAGGGTGGTTGAAAATTCCAGGGGAGACTTGGGGAGCTACAGTGGCCAAGAACATCTTTTCAAGCTCCCTTACTTGCCTCTTGAATTTACCAAAAAGCCAACTCTTGTTTTGTGGAACAGTGGTCAACCTTAGTTAGAGCTCCTGGCAAAATGGGAACACAAGCATGGATGAATACAACTTCCGGTTTGTCGGCTTCGGCAGCAGCAGGGATTCGCGATCCTGCGCGATCCCTGCGGCGCTAGCCGTCTTGGTGCCTCCGATCCTGACGGGTCTGGAGGCTAAGGCTGCCCCGCAGAGGCAGCTGAAGATAGGGGGGAGCCGGAGAGGGGTTTGGGGGTGTTGCAGACCTCCTTCCCAGCCGGCAAAACCCCCTTTTCTCAAGACGGTGGAGCGGCGGTCTGTAATGGCCGCCACAAAGAAGCCGGCAGCTGGGTAAGACTGAGCAGGAGGAAGAGGGGAGAAAGTTTACAAGATAAAGTTTTTTGGCTGACCCAGGACTTTAAGAGACGCCTAACATCCTGAAAACTATGACTATTTTTGAACGATACTTTGTTTCCAAAGGAGAATTTCAAGCAGCAAATTTGAGGTGCTGAAAGGGAAAGTTTACTCTCCTTCCCTATGGAATCAACAAATGGCCATTGAGAAACCTGTCTTTTTATAAAAGGTAAAAACTTGGCTTCTTGTTATAAGTGGGAAGGGAGAGGACAAAAAAAAATATTAAGATCTTGCTGGAGAAGATACCTTAAAGATTTTGAGACTAGAAATTAATTGCAATAAGGCTTTCAAATATAGATTGGGCTTATTTTCTTTTCCCTTCTATTGATATTACCCCTGGAAGAGAAAGTGAGAACTTTGTGTTTTGTTTGGACTGATTGATGTCTCTGGGATTTTGGGGAACTGTTCTAACTTTTGAAACATCTTGGTTGTTTTAAGAAGAAGAATAAAGAAAAGATTTACAATGGCTTTACCTGTTGATGAACTTAGAAAGGAATATGGAAAAATAAAAAAAGAAGGCAAGGACGCTGTGAAAGAAGCCTTCCTTTTTTTAGAAATGGCGCTTGCTATTTATCAGCAAACACAACAACAGATGGGGGAAACAGAAGAAGAAAAAGAAGAAGAAGAAGAAGAAGAAGAAGAAGAAGAAGAAGAAGAAGAAGAAGAAGAAGAAGAAGAAGAAGAAGAAGAAGAAGAAGAAGAAGAAGAAGAAGAAGAAGAAGAAGAAGAAGAAGAAGAAGAAGAAGAAGAAGAAGCCATCTTCAATGAATCTCAAAACTTAATTAAGAAAGAAAGGAGAAAGAGAGGAAGGAAAATGAAGGACTTAAGACTTAAAAAACCACCCAAGAAAGAGAAAAATAAGATCCAAAATCAACACAATGTTAGTAAGCAAAAGAAAAAAGGAATACAGCAGAGAGGGGAAGCTAAAAAGGCAGAAGGTAGGAGGGGGGGAGTAAAAAGGCCAGGTGGGATAAGAAAGAAAGGGAAAGGGGGGGGAAAAAGCAACAAAGGTATGAAACAAGATGGGGAAAAAAGGAATTTTTTTTAGGGATAAAGGGTAATGTATAATTTCTTTTAAAAAGAAGATTCTGCAAGGTACATAAGATGGTATTGTAGTATTTGTATTAGAAATAGAAAACTAGAATGTTATAAGAATTAATAAAAGATCAAAATATTGAAATGTTTAGTAATAGACTTTAAAATTTAACAAAATATTAAAAGGAATGTTTAAAATATTGAGTTTAATTGAAGAGTTTAATTGATTGTTGTATTGATGTTACTATAAACTTACTATTGTAGCGTTTGTTTTTGAAATAGATAATTGGAATGTTACAAGATTTAACATTTAGATTTATTATTTAACTATATTAATCATTTTGGATTTATTATTCTTTCCTCTTGTTAAGAGTTAGCTGGTAGAATGTACTAAGCAGAATCAGATTGGGTAATGGGCGTTATTCTAAATATTAATTTAGGGGGAGGATAGAAAGGTATCATACTCTGATTAGTGATTTCAGGAGAAATCTTTTTTTTTTTTTTGTAGGGAATGAGATAAATGGATAATTTGGAAAGAATGGACAAAAGATACAAACACAATTATTTAAATTAAAATGAATTAAATAAAATAGAATTAAGAAGAGTGAAAAGCGAGGAGAAGTTATATAGAAGATATAGAATGGTAAATAAAATAGGTAATGGTATATAAGATGAGCACGAAGCTAATTGAAGTCCATATAAAGAGAGGTAATCTGGGTTCAAACTACTTTCTTAAAAGAAGTTTTATTATTGTGTGTTTTGTGTGTTCATGTTTGTTTGAGAATTAATAAAACCTCGGAGAAATGTTGGATGACAATAATGGTAACCAAGTCAGAGAGAAATGTAGATGACGATTATAAATTGGATAAATATAGGAAAAAATAATAATAATGAAATTGAATAAGAGTAAAGAGAAATAATGAGAAATTTGCTAAGAGATATTTATGTATTCATATGGAAATGGTGTAAAACAGAACTATGTTGTATAAAATAATGTCTTATTCGATTTGTAAAATTTATAATGGAAAGAGGGTTTATGTATTCAATGGTTAATGATGGTTTGTTTGTCTTTAAAATTAATAAAATTTGTTTCAAAAAAAAAAGCATGGATGAATACAAGGAAAAGGAAGAAGGGAAAATCACAAGGGCTTGTTGGGAAGAATCTTTACCTATACAGAGACTCAAATTAATCAAAGACCAAAATGAAATTTCACTTGCACTCACTTCTAGACCTGCAGCTGGTAGATTTTCACACTTCTTTCCTGTTCCCAAGGTGAAAGAAATGAACCCATCAAATTCCTGGTGTCTTCCCAAAGTAGACATACTTGAAACCCTCCTCCTTCCGATGCAGCCACTCAACAGGATCATTTTTATTTCTTAAAATCAATTGGAAATTCTTCAGGGAGGCATAATCATATGTCTCCTGTGGCCACCTCTTCTTCTGAACAGCTGGCTTTGTATTTTCTCGCCCTGCTTTGCCAGCCTCGTCCCACAGCTGCCCTTCAAAGGTAGAATGCCATGCAAGACAAATTTCTCAACTAAAAATTTGTTTTTTGTGAGCTTGAGGAATCCATGGTCCATTGTCTTCTCTCCAATTATAGCTATTACCTGAGAGTAAAAAGAAAGGAAGAGCTACTATTTTGGAAAATGCCAATTGGCTCCTAAATTGTGATTAATTTTTGTCAGTCTTGCCATGCATCATTGGTTCACTGCAGTCAACTTATTCCTACCCTGGAGTCTCTTGTTTCTGTTGGCCTGCAGCTCCCAATCTTGCTGGTCAGTTTAATCAGAATCAGAAACTGATTCAGTCAAGAATATAGACCCTCCATTGCCAAATCATACTTGTGACATGTAACCAAACTCTATGGTCCTTGTCTTCTCAGTAGTCTTTCTTTCAAAAGTCATCCTCTTTCCTAGAGATCAATCAAACTGAAGACACAAGATGGGTGACAACCCAAAGCAGAGATGGAACAGCAGGGACGCCTAGGGAAAAGGGTAGCTTTTGAAGGAAAAGTCGGTGGGTCTCACAGTTTGGCTACGAGTCACAAGTATGATTTGGTACAGAGCTTCTATATTTTCCACTGGGTCTTCCATTGATTGCCAGAATAAAAACAAAGAAATATAACAATAATTGTAGAACTGGAGCATGTTCCTTGCCTTGACCCTTAGTTTCTTTAGCTCTCTTATCTCCTGTAAAGAGCCATGGTGGCACAGTGGTTAGAATGCAGTACAGCAGGCTAATTCTGCCCACTGTCAGCAGTTCGATTCCCACCAGCTCAAAGTTGACTCAGCCTTCCATCCTTCCGAGGTTGGTAAAATGAGTACTCAGATTTTGGGGGGTAATATTATGACTCTGTAAACCACTTAAAGAGGGCTATAAAAGCACCGTGAAGCGATATATAAGTGTAAGTGCTATTATAATTGCTATTATTTCCTTCATATTGCTGCCTATTGATAAAACGCTACTAAAAGACAACATGTTCTTTTTCTGTGGTGTTTTTACTAGTGTGCAGATGGGTTGATTTGCACCAGGAAAATTATTCATAAAAAAAGATCTTAGTACAATTATATCAAAATAACTTTTTTTTAACCAGCATCTAATCAAAGAGCAAAGCTAATTAGATGCAAATGGAGAAAATCAGGCTATGGGGAAATGGATGAAATTTTATGCTGTGTACAAAACTTGTTTATTTTTAAAACATACCCACAGCAAATTCCAGATGCCTCCATTTCTTTAGAAGTAATAAATTGGTGGAAAATTAGGAAGTGTGCTTACATAATGACTGTTGGAGTTTTCTCTCTGAAGGATGGTTACTAATGGTTGTGATGTCACCAGCTTTCTGCTGTTCAGAAGTAACCTGCCTCAACTTGATGTTCTTTAGATGCCTTGGGCAACATCATTTTTCTCTGCAATTTCCAAACATCTCTGTCTCTTTCTCTGTTGGTGCAGAAGGAACTGCATTTCTTGTAACTTACTGAGGTTACACAGATATATTTTTTTTCTTTGTTCATCTATTTAAATCCAGTGAACTGTCGCCCCTGCCTAAAACATGGAATGACAGACTTATAAAGAAGTCCTATCTCATAAGCATCCTTCATTTCCTATATAGCTCATCTTATTAATATATACATTGCAAAAATAGTCCAGTTGGGTTGGGTTGTGCTTGCTTTACTGGAATGTATCATTTTTACTTTATTTGGGAGATTGGGCAGCCACATGAATTGGATAATTCAATAAATAAACAGACTTTACAAGGATAAACCAACATTCTAATCTCATCCAGAGATCTAGTAAGTAGATGTTTTCCCATTATTATTCCATACCTCCACAAGTCCCCTCATTCCCACCCAGGATGCAAATTGGGAACACCAAGGGCTTCATGTCTGTGGAAACATGAAGTTCTGAAGAAGTTTCTTGGATGAGAAGTGAAACATCTTCAAGGAAAAATGAAGTCCTGTTGCTTTTTGAAAAAACACCTTTGGGATAAGGGCTTCATGTCCTAACACAACTAAAAGGCACCAGGTTTGGTAGCCAAAAATAAATTCAATCAATTTAAATGGACACTCCCTTCCCCCCATTCTCCTGTTTCACTTAATTGCCATTTCCAAAAATATTATTCCATTAAACTGATCTCTTGTTTACCATGTTCTACAAATTGGGTTTGTCACACTGCTGGGCATGTAAATTAAAAATGAGAGGCAATTGCAATGTGAGGTGATGAGCTTCTGATCATCTTCTTCAAACTACCACACAGTCAGCTTCAGAACAAAGCTATTACCTACCATTACAGAAGGATTGGTGATTATGAAGACAGCAATGGTCACATTGTCCTAAAAGAGAATAAAGCTCTATTGTATAGCTTTGGTGTCTTTCCATCTATGATCATTTCCTTTTATAGAAGGAAAAACAAGCCATTTGATAGGAAGAGCCAATCTTCTAATATTATGGCTTACAGAATTATAGCCTTCTCAACCTCATGTCTCACAGGTCATGCTTTTCCAAACTTACAAAACCAGTTATGAAGTCATCATTTCAATTTATAGAAGAAATTAGATTCAGGTTGTTTTGCCATCTTCTACGTGAAATCAAGATACTCTTGAGACTATGGAAACCTCTAGAAGTTATGCTATGTTTTGAAGACTATTCCAAGCATATGGCACCTTTTTTCCAATTACTTCTATCCCCCACCTCCCAACTCCTGAAACATATCCATTCCATTGCCATTTTTCTTCCAGGTCCAATCGTTGTTCACATGAAGATTCATTGTTCCTGCGGAACTCACTTGATCCATAAAGACCACACAACATTAAAGATCAGATGGCTGTTTGCCAATGTCATTGTCACAGAAGAATTGATGTGTAAGCAAGCCTCAGAGATTGAAATGCAGCTTCAACAGCACCAAGCTGGAGGAGAATTAGTGATGACAATAAGCCCATGTCACAATAATCTGGCAAGGCAAAGAGAGTTGTGTGAACCTTGGAAGCAGAAAAAATCCAGACTATTTCTAGATGAAGATAACTAAGCAGAGACATCAGTTGTAAAGTTTTGTCAGCTGTTCAGTTAAATCCAAGAGGACAGAAAGGTGCATTCCTACAGTTTGGTCTTGTACATGGATGTCCATCTTGGGCAACTTTAAGATCTGTGGACTTCAACTCCCAGAATTCCCCAGCCTTGATTTCTGAACAGATCCTATCAAAAGCTACCATCTTGTGCAACTGTTTTGTTCTGGAAACATTGTGAAGGATAAAAGCTCTCAGTCAACAAGAGGAGCCCAAATGTATTATGTTGAAGTGTCTCCATTAAATCCAGCTTTAAACCTACATGCAAAGAAGATTGATGCCTCCTGCAGCCCAAAGTTCTAGCATCCTTGAATCCTCCTTAATATGCAGAGAGATTTATCCATAAGTGAGATTCCAGGTTTTTAGGGTTCTGGATTAGCAGAGTGGGGAGAACAACTCCAGTTAGGCTTGGAAGCAAAGACCATAATTTAGTCAATCATTGCCATAATCTTATGAGAGCCAGGAAGAGCTGTCTTCATGCAGGTAGGAAGAAGACCAGCAACTGATACTTGATATAAGCCCTCATGGTAGTTTCTTATCCAGCATGACTTAGACATCTGCAAAACTTTCAGTTGAAAGCAAATCCCTGCCAAAGCTCAAACCTGTCTCTGGCTTTCATTTTGATTTGGTTTCCTTCAACACATGGACTTGTGAGCTGGAAAGAGTTCCTTCCACCCAACTTCAGAGAGAAACAAAATCCAGCACTTTGACGTCAACATGGAGAGATAAAGATATATACAATTTTTCTCCTTTTCTTTCTTTCTTTCTTCTTCAGCTTTTTTGTTTGAGTGAATTTCTTCCCAGCCATCAATCTTGTGGGGGTTGATGATTGTCTCTGACTGAGAAATGCATTTGGAAAAGAAAGTTGGAAGGAAGAAAAAGTCGGCAAAATCTGCAAGAGGTCCTCACTCGTCTTCAATATCCAAAGGATCAACTCCACTCAGGCTATTTCCAAGTACATTTGAGATTAGCCCAGAGTGGAGAAAAAGATTTATTCTATCATCTGTGCTTTAAAGATGAACTAGAAAAGGGGGGGAATGTAAATTGATGGCAAGACACTCTTGTTTTCAGAATTTCCTGTCAAAATATTCAAAAACCTGCCCAACATTCTTAAGATAATTAGGGTTTTTCTGGTTTTTGCTTTTTAGGAGAACATCTTGTTTGTCTTGTAGAAAAATCAACAATCTTTGTTTGAGGCCTGTTAAGAAGTTAGATTGCATCCACTGTTCCCACTCTTCCTTTCTGGGCCATTTCACCTAAACTCACATTTACCATATTATAGACCCCAAGCTAAATTTGTCCTGTTTATAAACACTTTTATCCACATCTACATTTGACTTTTTTTTTACATCTGCTTATTCTGTATTTTTAAACTGTCTTTGTTCTTTATTATGCCATTTTGCATCTGTTCAAATTGATTCTCACAATGTTGTTGATTTGAAACTGAGTTTGTAAATTTCCTTTGAGGCCAGTTTAATAGAAGCATCATCAAGAACTCCATCTAGTTTATCATCTTAATTCCTTTCCATCTACTGCCAGTTCATCCTTAACCCAACATATAACATATTTTTCAATGCTGCTCAAAAATAGTGATGCTTTGAACCAGTTATCATTTTCCTTCCTTCCTTTCACCCTCCCTCCTTTCCTCTTTCCCCTTCCTTCCTTCTCTATTCCTTCCATCCATCCTTCCTTCTTTCCTTCCTTTCTTCCTCCCTCCCTCCTTTGCACGTTCCCTTCCTTGCTTCAAAAGAAAAAATAACTTCCACTTGAAAACCAGCTGTTTAAAAACTAAATCTAGAAAGCTATTAAAGCCTGCAAGTGTTTAGCAAAACCCATGGATCCAATTTGTTCTTACAGAAAGAAATAAAGATTAGCAAGAACATCTGAGTCGCACCAAAGGAAACATGGAGAACCTGTTTGCTGATGGAGTCACTCTTTACATGCAGTAAAAACTAACTTATAAATAAATACAGACTACTTTATAATTCAGCAATCAATTTAAAAAGCTGCTAAAAGCAGTTGAAAGAGCAGCAAAGATTCTTAAGATTCACACAGCAACTGAAGTGCAAGAAAATTAAAAGACTGGGGGGAAATGAAAGGGTCTTTATGTGTGCTCCCAGGGGAACCAGACAGACAGTAGATATCTCTTGGGCAGGAGATATCCACAGCTGGCAGCCATCACCCAAAAGCCCACATTCACAAGAAGAAAAACATGAGTTCACTTCCTCAAGACAAGTATTAGCAAATGGCCATCTGGGGATTAGAAATGCATTTGCTAAATTCCAAGAAGGCCTTTAAGAAACAATCTAATTATATGCCTCTGTTCCTAAGATAGAAAGGAAATTCCTCATCTTTGACAAGTTAGAGATGGTTCCAAGGGGACAACAATGAAGATGATCAGTCTGGAGAAAAGCAAACTTAGGGAAGGTGTGAGAGGGATCCTTGGTGTTCTCCGAGCTTGGTTATTTTCTTGCAGCTGTTCCATGATCCAACTCAACAGCACTGATGATGTTACCTAGTTTGGGTCATGGAACATCTGCAAGAAAAGAACCACGCTCGGAGAAAACCAAGGATCCCTCTCACACCTTCCCTAAGTTTGCTTTTCTCCAGACTGATCATCCTAAGTTTCTTCAGACTGTCCTCAAGTGCCTTGGAGGAACACCAAGGATTCCACATTTCATCCCTGAGCTCCAAATATTTCCCTTTGTAAGATGTGACAATCATGCTCAGATGCACAAAGGGAGGTCAGAGTGAAAATGGTTAATAAACTACGTTCCATAATCGTTGAAACAGGATAAGAAATAACGGGCATGTTGCAGCTACCTAGCTTTCATTTAAATATAATTGAAAACTTCTACAAACTGTAGATCTATATGTCAGTGAAGGAATCTCCCTATAGAAGTTATGAGTTCTCCATCTCTGGAGGCTTTTAAGAAGAAGTGGGATAGCCACTTCTCATGGATGTTGAATTGATTTTTCCTGCAAAACAAAAGTGCAAAGGAATTGAAACCATGTTTCTCAAGTCCCCAAAGTGCATTTTCAAGAGACGCAACTGCTGTAGTGGTATTCATTTTTTTTATTACCAGTTCTATGGGCGTGGATTGGTGGGCGTGGCAGGGGAAGGATACTGTAAAATCCCCATTCCCTCCCCACCTTACTAACCTGCTTTCCAGCTCCATTCTCCTAGAAACCCTCAGCCTGGAGAATTCTGGGAGTTGAAGTCCATCCATCATAAAGCTGTGAAGGTTAAGAAACACTGGAATAGATGGTTCTCTGTGCTGCCTTCCAACTCTACAATTCTAGATTTTTCCACGTTGCAGGATGAAAGGACCAGTTTTTTTTTTTTTTTAATGGATTGTCATGTTCACTGCTGAAGGAAAAATTTGCCTTCTGCCAGGAGAACAAATATAGGTATGACATTTCTTGGATTCCCAAAGGGAAAGGAAAAACATTACATTTTCATAAAAGGTAGGCAACTTCCACTTTTCACCCCAGTCCCACCTCTCTGTGCAGAGAATAAACCTTTGTCTCTCGACAATGCAACTCCACCCCTTTGCATCTGTGGCTCTAAAGTGACAGCTATAATTTTGGCCTCTTTTCTCTCTCTCTCTCTCTTCCCCAAGAGGCACAGTCTATACACATGGCTGGGCTTTCTCTGAATCCATGTAATGATTGGGTTTCATTCTTGTTTTTTTTGCACCAAAATGTGCAGAGGATATTTATTATCCATCAGTGGAAGACATCGGCAAGCCAGATGGCCAGGAAGTGAAGGAGACTGGCAGTTTCTGAAGGCCTTGTGTGGTGAACAAAACACGATTTCATGAAGAAGAAGAAGAAGAAGAAGAAGAAGAAGAAGAAGAAGAAGAAGAAGAAGAAGAAGAAGAAGAAGAAGAAGAAGAAGAAGAAGAAGAAGAAGAAGAAGAAGAAGAAGAAGAAGAAGAAGAAGAAGAAGAAGAAGAAGAAGAAGAAGAAGAAGAAGAAGAAGAAGAAGAATTCCTTGCAGTGGCGTGAAGACCAACACGTTTAATTATGGGTGCACACACTGACCTGGGTTGAACTGATGTGTGTGTGTTTGTGTGTGTGCGTATATATAACAAGTAGGGGCACAGCATCATGAGGAGGAGGAGGAGGAGGAGGAGGGAGAGGGAGAGGGAGAGGTGGAAAATGTACTGTTGTTTCTGGTTTCATTATCAGAAAAGAATCCAGTTAGAGCTGGCTTGGAAAGGAAGAGTGTTCCCAGCACAGAAGGGAGAAGGAGATGCAAGGAAGAGAGCCAACAGGAGAATGTAAAAAAATGCATCTTGACACAGAGAGTTGGTAGGAAATGCTGGCACTCAGTGGCAGACATTTGGATGCTTCCTCCATTGAAACAACGAAACACAGATTAAACCGATCTTCAGGAAAATAAAGAACTCGGCACAAAACAGCATGGGTTTTTTTTTAAAAAAATTCTTAATTAGGTTTTCATGTAGCAAATGAAGTATTTTCTTGGCGTTCTAGACCTTTTCTTTTAAACTGCAGTCTGCAGATCAAAGGTGCCAACTGGTAAACTGAACTTTGGAGGTGGCACCAACCAGAAGGTATCACTTTGTCTTCCCCGGTTTGGGACAGACAGATTCCTTCCTTAAAATGGTCTGCAGCTTGACACTCTGATGAGGTGTTCTTTCAACTTTGACAAGTTTAAGATGGGTGGACCTCAACTCCCAGAATTCCCCAGCAAACATGGCTGGCTGAGGAATTGTGGGAGTTGAAGTTCACCCATCTTAAAATCATCATGGTTGAGAACCCCTGCTGTAATCATTTATTTCCTGCAAAAGTGGCATAAACTGCCTTGGACATTACCCCAATTAGTTTAAATCTATAAGTCATGTTGTGCAATAGATTTTCCTAGGATTATTTTCTCCAAATCACTCAGCATATATAAGGGTAAGCACCGACACCCTTGAAATCCTAAATATAGCACTAATTCAAGCACTGTTGAAATGTATTAGCGTCAACCTGGAAATCCACTTCAACGTTTCCTCCTCTCCCTTTAAACAGCTTGCATAACAGATCCCTACAACCAAGCTGACTTCTAATCAGTTATTTACAAATAATACACCTTGGCGTTTAATGGCAAGTTGTTCGGCAGGGACCAAATAACACATTAACCTCCACAATGGGAAACATAATTTGATGAGCAGAAATAATGGGAAATGCTATAGAATTCTCTATATGAATAACTGGTATATTTCTGTCCAGAAACTGCCATCAGTCAACTCTAACAATGCACCTCCATTCTGGCTTCTAATTAAAATTTAAAAAAAAAAACAATAAAAATAAAACCAAGGGACCTGTTTATCTAATTACCTTGAAGGGATTTCCTTCGCTCTCCTTCAAGAAGTTATTGAATGAAAGAGGGAGGGGTGGACAATGAATGATTTATGGTTTTTATTTCCAGCCTTGATTCAGCCTGTTAAATCCAGACAAGTTCCCCTTGAGAATTTGGGAGCAGTTTAATATTCTTTTTTACCTCGACTTGATCCATTATGCCTGGAATATGGAAAGAAGGGGGAGGAAAAAAAAGAGAGAGAGAGAGCCAGACGTTAGAGGAAGTATCAAGAAGGAGTAAATTAAACCATCTCGACAATCCCCCAATGAATTTCTGTAGAAAGGAAGCCAGTGTTATCTGCAGGAAAGCAGGATGCTTGATGCAGATGGAACGGTCTTGTTCTAAAATGGCCCCCAAGATGAAATGTAGACTTTATCTCTGCCTCCTCAAGCCCACATGCATGCACTTTGGAGAGCAGAGACGATGGCAATTCAATCCATGTGGTTCTCGTATAGTTGGAGTGCACCACGATAAGCCGGATGGAGACAGAGATCCATGCATCTTGGACCAATATAGTTATTAAAAGCACATGATAAGGGCAGGAGAGGGAGGTCTGGAGAATTGGCTAGGAGAAAAACAAAACAGAAATGCTCTCTGGCTATTCATCTCCAGGTGGGCTCTGTTGGACTAGATAATATGCAACATTGGTCGGAAAGACGTAACAATGAATATCTATATGAGGAGATTTCATCAGGCATGGTTGAATTTCAGCAGGGACTGGGCACATGCTCTGACATTCAAAGGAGCATCAAGTTCGAACTGAAATTAGAATTAAATCCGATGATGTCATGAAGACAAGGGGTTGCTAGTGGGGACGGGGTGTGTGGAAAAAAGCAGCTCAGATGTTAAACAACAAAAAAGCCCACTCACTTAATTTTAAAACAGGGGAGGAAAAATTACTTGCCACCGCAGGTTATTCATCACTGTCAGCTTATCAAAAGATTTTAAGCTGCTGTAACTATTAACAAAAAAAGGCTTACATGCATAATTATAATGAAGAAATGAAGGACTGCTTTCCAATTTTATAGTTCCAAGAATGATTGGCCAACTCTTTCGGTTCCTTGGTTGCTTAGGAAAGTACTATACGATAACTTGCAAATTGTGAAAGGGCACACACACATCTGCAGGAAACAATTGTACAGCATCTTGGATTCAACTCATTCCTTGATCCAACTGGGATAATTCAAGCATCCTGACATGTCCGTCCACTTAAAATAGAAGTAGCACAAGGTGAAAGTTGACCCAAAGAGTTCCAACTTCCTCCAACCTCCTCACCCCCACACCTCATGTCCAAAAGAAGAACCATCAGGTATTTGGCCCCTTCACTGTATTGTTATGGGACACCATGCACCCTATAATTAGATCTCTGTAGAATCCACCATGCCGTATGCTCCAATAGAAGCATTTGGGGACGGGGTGTGCATAAGTGCACAATCATGCCTACCATCCCTGTCCTATTGTCCCCAATTATTAGTTCCTATTTCTTGCATTTAAACTTATGTTTGTTCTTGTTTCTGTTATATTGTAAGCTCCTGACAAATAAATAAATAAATAAATAATAAGATCGTGGTCCCTGATTACAGCTCTTTTTCTTACCAGCTTGAAGATGGCTTTGTGAGCTCTAAACCACCCAGAAACACTCTTTCCCCAATTATCTAGCGAAGTCAAATTTTATGAATAACACAATCCTGAAGCAAAGAGAATGTTGAACTAGATGTCCTATAAATATATTTTTTATTATTATTCTATTTAAGTAGGTGGCTGCCCAACTGTTCAAGCTGTTTTGAAAATTCAACCTACAAAGGCAGGGCCCTGATGAAGAGCACAGGCTACATCTCAAAATATAAACCAACAAAAGCTTTATGTCTGCGCTTCCAGGAGGAACTGTCTTCCATGGTCAAAGCAACGGAGACGAGTCCTTGTTTTCTAGATGGCACCATTTGAAACCCAAGCTTAGATACGCAACTTATTCTGGGTGGCCGGATTCTACTCTACCCTTGATGATGCCAACTCTGAGTGGAGCAGATGGTTTTTGCTTAAAAACAAGAAATAGAACAGAACCAGTAAAATGCTGGGCTCCGAGTGAGAGCAACCGATCAGCTGTAGCTTCCGAAAAGACCTTCCAACATTTCATTACCAACATTAACTGCAGCACATCTTAAGAATTCATCCTAAATTACAGCTTTATTTCTCCAAATGCTTTACTTGCTCAATTAGTTGACCCTAACTAAAAAAATGAGTTGACTTAATCACAATACTGCCATGGGAGCTGATTTTTGCCAAGGAGAAAAGAAAGCTGCTGTCTCGTGTCAATATTTAATTGGTTTTGTCCCCTTTCACTTCTGAGAGTCACACCTTATCTTTTTCCCTGCCGGCCCAGCTCTCTGGTCGAACAGATAGTTTTGACTGACCTTTCAAACGGGACGGTTTTATGGTGACCACTTTTGTTTCAGCAGACCCATTTTTTGCTAGCAGGCAAACATTTAACCTTTTGTAAGTTCAGCCTGTTGCTGTTTGGTGAAAAGGGCACTCAGGAAGAGAGGCTGTTTTCATATTCATCGGAGGAAACGGTGATAGGAATGCCATTTCGAGGAAACATAATGAAACCAAAGAAAATATTTGGGACCTCAGTAAGGGAGAGACAATCACATGCACAAGTATTTTAGTTATAGACACAGGAATATCTTAATGCAAGGGTGGGCATCAAACATTTTAGCAACAGGCTCTCTACCCAGTTGCTGGATGGGCATCACCATGGTGGCCATGGCCTAGTTGGCCTCCTGCACCATGGCGGGGGGTACCCTCCCCAGGCTCCAGAGGCTTTCCTTGAGCCTCTTGGAGGGTGAAAATGGCCTCCCCGGGCTCTGGAGTCTCTCTGGAAGTTGGAAATGGACCCATTTCCGGCCTTCTTGGACTTTTTTTTTTGCCCTCCCTGAGCCTCTGCAGTGCCCTACGCTTACCTGCACCCAATGTGGGCTGCGTGGGGACTCCTGGGAAAGAGTGGGGTGGGTTGGGAGGGGCCAGCCAGGAGTGGGATTTGGACATTCTCCCAACTGTGCATAATCTTAGCTAGGGGCTTTCCCGAACCCCTGCAAACCCCCAGCAGCCCTCCCCTGTCTTAATGACCTCCAGTTTAGCCTAAACCCAGCAGTTGCACTTTCATCTGATAAACCTGGTTAGTTTGAGCAAGGATGGCTTTGTAGGGCAGGCCCTACCATCCAAGCCAACTTGGTTAGTTAGGATATTTTATGACATGATAAATTATGCCAGGGCAAAATCAGGACACTGCATCTCACTTACTTTGGTCATGTCATGCCAAGGGGAGTTCGCTGGAGAAAGCAATTGTGTTTGGAAGAGTTCGTGGTGAAAGGAAACCAGGTCACTAAAGAACATGGTGGCTGGAGAACATCAAAACGGATACCAGCCAGAGCATAGAACAACGGAAAGAAATGGTTCAAGGTTGGAAAATGTGGAGAAAACTGTCCCAGAGAATCGCCAAAACCCAGACATGACTGAATGGATAACAACATCCTGTAATGAAAAGAAGGACTAGGGGTGGTATGATAGCAGTCTTCCAGTATCTCAGGGGCTGCCCCAAAGAAGAGGGAGTCCAGCTATTCTCCAAAGCCCCTGAGGGCAGGACAAGAAGCAACAGATGGAAACTAATCAAGGAGAGAAGCAACCTGGAACTAAAGAGAGATTTGCAAGAACAATTAATCAGTGGAATGGCTTGCCTTCAGAAGTTGCGGGTGCTCCATCACTGGAGGTCTTCATGAAGAGATTGGACAGTCCTTTGTCTGGAATGATATAAGACCTCCTGCCTGAGCAGGGGGTTGGACTAGAAGACCTCCAAAGTCCCTTCCAACTCTGTTATTCTATCATCATCGTTGTCATCATCATCATGTGCCAACCCATAAAAATCAAACAATTCAGTAATTGTCATGGAAATGCAACTAGCGTGTTGCTAAAGAGCCTGAAACAAAATCTAAAATGGGGCCAGAAAAGTCACTTCATTTTTTGCAGAAAGTCCTTTAGAACTAAGAAAGGGACTTGCAGCTATGATACAGCAAAGGAATTTGTTAGTGTCCCAAGGCAGGAAAAAAAAAAAGAGCTATGACCCTTCAGACCTAGAAAGACTGAATTTTGCAGAATATGGAGGCATGCAAGCAACTGTCCTGAGAAATCCCAGGTTCTCCCCTGCTTGGGAACAGTTTGAGGTCATTCTTCCCCTGGGCATCACTCAACACAAGACTGCTGGGTAGTTTTCCTCTTGCAAACTCCTGCGCAAAGGCAACCCAAGCAAAAATTCTCAAAAATGAGCAAGAAGGCCCAAGCATGCCTAGATAAACCAGGCTCCCCACCAACTGAGACCATTAAGTGGCTATGAATAGGACTTTTCATGAGGGTGCATGGGAACTGCCAAGACTCATCTGCTCTTTGCTAATTTCTCTCTATATTGTTTGCCTAACCCACTAAAACCTTTGGGGCAAAAACTGCCAGCAAAATGATGGGGAAACAAAGACCATTTGTTTCATCACATCAGGATTGAGGACACGGAAAGTAGGGCAGGCAGTGGGTTTTGGAGGACATGGCCATCTGCCGTGCACCAAAAATATTTTTGCAATAAATTAAATTCCCAACCCCTCAAAATGCAAGACATTCAGAAGCTCTTCTTTGTTCTGATGTTTTTAAAAGAGATGTATCACAAATACATACCTGGAATCTTATCTCATACCTCTGAGAACATCCTCACTCAGTTAGAAAAAGTGAGGTGGACAGGATTTTGTATCGTGTGGTCTGGAGGAGGAGAGTTGTTGTTAGTTGCAAAGTTGTGTCTGACCCATTGCGACCCCATGGACAATGTTCCTCCTGGCCTTCCTGTCCTCTACCATCTTCTGGAGTCCATTGAAGCTCACACTGACTGCTTCAGGGACTCCATCCAGCCCCCTCCTTCTCTGCCATCCCTTTTCTTCTCCTTTTGCCCTCCATCGTTCCCAGCATTCAGCTCTTCTTCTCCAGTAAATCCTTCCTTCTTTCTCATGAGGTGGCCAAAGTCTTTGACTTTCATCTTCAGGATCTGGCCTTCTAAAGAACAATCAGGGTGGATCTCCTCTAGGATTGACCAGTTGGATCACCTTGCAGTCCAAAGGACTCACAGGAGTCTTCTCCAGCACCAGAATTCAAAGGCGAGAGGAGAAGAGACTCACATGCAAATGTGTGTAAAAATGGGATTAAATCCCACACTTGATCAATTCATGGAGGGAGGTCTTGAATTGGGATGCCCAAATTCTTCTCTGTATTTCAGCAGTGGGTTTCTAGACTGGGACAGGATACCTTGCAAAGGAAGTGACGTTGTCTCTTTCCAAATTTGGTACAGGTAGTCTTTGACTTCTGTCTGTAATTGAGCTCAGAATTACAGTCATAAATTATTGTGACTGTAAATCAAAGCATCACCTGATTGGACCTAATTTCTCATATTTTTTGTGGCGATCATTAAGCAAATCAGCATTCTCCAATGAGCATTGTTTACTGGAAAACTGGAACTAAATGTCATAAAGCATGGTCACATGACAATAGAATACTATAAATGGCCCTAAAAGTGAACCGCTTGACAAATGCCTAAAATGCAGTGGTTGTTTGTGTGGCTGTTACACCTTTCGGGGATCAATTGTATCTATACCTGTATGGAGATCACTAGGTAGGTGACCAAATGATTGCCTAGTTTGAAATTATTTTTATGGTATACAACACCTTGCTTTTATGGGGTAGGGCAGTGTTTCTCAGCAACCTTAACATATGATGCTGTCTGGGGAATTCTGGGAGTTGAAGTCCACACAATTTAGAGCTGCAAAGTTGGGAAACACTTCACTGGACTGTGGCCGGGATGAGAACTTATAGCTTAGGAGGACTTGATGCTCAACTAGAGAAGGTCTCAACTTCTAACTAACCATCTGCCTTCTTTGCTGACTGGTGAATTCTGAGAGTCGAAGTCCACATGTATTCCAGAGTTAACTTAACAATTAACACACACAGAGAGACACACACACATACACACTGCAAATCTAGACAGCATACTAAAAAGCAGAGACCTTACCCTGCCAACAAAAGTGCGTAGAGTCAAGACGATGGTTTTCCCAGTTGCAATGTATGGCTATAAAGGTTGGACCATAAGGAAGGTTGAGCGCCAAAGAATGGAGGCCTTTGAACTCTGGGGCTGGAGAAGACTCCTGCGAGTCCCTTGGACTGCAAGGCCATCCAACCGGTCAGTCCCAGAGGAGATCAAGCCTGACTACTCCTTAGAAGGCCAGATCCTTAAGGTGAAACTCAAAGACTTTGGCCACCAAATGAGAAGGAAGGACTCACTGAAGAAGAGCCTGATGCTGGGAACAATGGAGGGCAATAGAAGAAAGGGATGGCAGAGAATGAGGGTGGCTGGATGGAGTCACTGAAGCAATAGGTATGAGCTTAAATGGACTCCAGGCAGAGGTGGGATTCAGCCGGTTCTGACCAGTTCTAGAGAACTGGTAGCGAAAATTTTGAATAGTTCGAAGAACTGACAAATCCCACCTCAGACTGGCCCCGCCCCCATCTCTTCTCTGCCTCCCATCGAGTCCCAGCTGATTGGCTGGATCTACTTTGGTTGCCCTGCACAGGAGAATGGAACTGGAAATCAGGTTAGTGGGGTGGGGAGGGAATGGGGACTTTGCAGTATCCTTCCTCTGCCACGCCCACCAAGCCACAGAACCAGTAGTAAAAGAAAATTGAATCCCACCACTGATTCCAGGGGATGGTAGAGGACAGGAAGGCCTGGAGGAACATTGTCCATGAGGTTGCGATGATCAGACATGACTTCGCAACTAACAACAACACACACACACACAAAATACACAGCATTTTAATCTCTCTGCTTTTGCCTTCCTGAAAATGCCAGCAGTTGTCGTCCGAACACTTCTCCAACCAGCTTAGTGAAGATGGCCTCCAGCCATCCAGGCTGCTCTCCCCCATTTCTCATGGCATTCCCCAAAGATCTCCCATCTCCAGCAAATATGTCAACTTATTCCAGGCACTGACTCAGCAAAGAAAACCCCTCTTGTTTTAAGAGCAGTAATCTATCCACCATCTGCGAGTTGCAATCTGAAGAATGGAACTGTTTCTCTCTTTCCTTTCATCTCCTTTTCAGATCAAATCTGTAAAAGGATATTTATTCATGGATGGGTTGTTTTTGCTTTTTGAGCAAGTGAACGGAGTTGATGGGGAGTTTATGGAACAAAAACAATGTTGCAGTTGGACAGCTGTCACTTTGTTGCGTTTTATAGGCGTTTTATCTTCTATCAAGTCCCCTTAGTTCTCCCATTGGGTCTTCTCTCCCTCATTGTTGAGTGAGACAGCCCCCCACCGCCGCTGTCCGCTAAGTCTGGTTTGAAGTCTTCTAGATATCAGATATTTTCCATCAAAGCTTAGGAGGGGGAGGGGGAGGGATTTGGCTTCAGGGAAAGTGGTGGAGACACTCAACAGGCTGATTCAGAGAAGATGAATTCAAATACTTTGAAGTTCAACCCTAGTGAACCCAACTTGGTGATTTTGGGTCCTTTCCTCAAGACCCACAGCTTGGCAATGCAACATGATTCCAAGAAACACCAGAAATCTGGAGTACCAGAGTATTATTCAAGGCCAGGTTCTAACAACCAGAACAACTCAAGAATGTCCCTGAATTTGAGAAAGACTTGGCTCTTCAATAGTCAATTACTCATGAGGAGTAATTGGCTGGCTGAGGAATTCTGGGAGTTGAATTCCCCAGATGTTAAAGTTCCCAAGGTTGGAGACCCTTGTTCTATATCAGTGAATTTTAGGTCTCAGAAGGAATCTTCTGGGGGAAAATGTTGGCTTTTCCATTCATCTTGGTCAGGAGCTGCCTTGTCTATTTATTTATTATTTATTTGATTTTTCAATTGCTTACAAGATAATAAGTATAAGAATAAACATGAGTATGAATACAGGAAGTAGGAAATAGACTCAGGAACTCATCATTCTTGAGCAGAGCCTTATACCAGGAGCTGTCAAGGCTCCTAAAATTCCTCAGTCGTCTTAAATTTGTCAAAGCTGAGAGATATTATTGGATGCCATAGTTTCTTTCCCCATCTCTTCTCCTTGCCCTCAGTCAGCATTGCAACTGGAGAAGGAAATTGAAGTATGTGGACAAAACAAAGAAAGGAGCTTCTTCAGCCTTAGTGGGGATGGGGGGGCAAACAGAAGACCTAGTAGATCTTCCCCATGTTACAGAGCAGACTTTGCTGATAACTGTGATTATCTTTATTGGAGACCAACTGCTCTTGGCATCGGATAGCACTGCAGCGAAGAAGCTTAGCAGAATTCAATAAAGGATTAGACATTGCTGAGAATACAAGAAGCATCCTAAGCTCTCCTCTAAATCCTGTACTCCCCATACCAGGCTGACTTCTAAGCAAAGCAACAAAAGTAGGAGAAAATTCATCATCTTCAGAGATCCTCCCAGGTGGTGGCTATGAGCCTTCCCTTTCCTTTCTCCTTCCCTTCCTTTTCTCTCTGCCATATATCTATTTTCCTTCCTTGCTATCTTTCCCTCCTTCCCTCGTTCCTTCATTCCTTCCTTCCCTCCCTCCCTCCCCTCGCCTTCAGGAGGCAATAAGGAGGAAGCCCAACCAAGAGAGGAAATGTCAATTACCATTGGACTGGTCAACCATTTTAGAATCCCTTGAAGTGAAAAACAGGAAAGGGGATGTTTTATCAGTCCATAATTGCAGAAGGCAGGCCTGCCAGATATGGATGGAATTCATGGCTAAGCCTTTGCAGCTTTATCAAAGATGCCTTCCTTTTCGCATGTTTCTACTTGGGTGCACAGAGCTTCAAGGAGGATTTCGTTCCCACAAAGTTGTCCAGGTCCTTTAGCCAAGAAGTGGGACAACCACGAAACCTCTTCTTGATCTGTCAAAGGTCATCTTCCTCTCTGCCACCCGTGCACAAAAAATGCTCCAAGGTGAGGTTGTAGGACAAACTGTAAGATCCCCTTTGATTCCTCTATGTGGTGGAATAACACCAAATCACATCCCTTATTTCCACCTTGAATAGGTGATTTATCTCCACTCAGATAAAGATTGGAGAACATATGGTAGAAGCAGTAATGGGATTCATTTTTTTTTTTTACTGCTGGTTCTGTGGCTGTGGCTTGGTGGGCATGGCAGGAGAAGGATACTGTAAAATCTCCAGTCAGAGGTGGTATTTGCTGGTTCTCTGAACTACTCAAAATTTCCGTTACTGGTTCTCCAGAACTGCTCAGAACCTGCTGAAGACCACCACTGGGTAGAACACAACTCTGTACAATTGCTGCCATGCACTGTTGGCATTGTGCATTGAAGGATCCCTCTGGACACATTCAGTTTCTCAGTCAAACGACTCCAGAATATCCCCTGTTTAAGTCTGATTTTGGGATCTCTGTGGCAAGTACGCATGGCTTAAATCACAGGTCAGCCTTAGCAGGCCAGGCCCTGCCACTCAAACCAGCTTTTGAAAAGCACTTCCTTTTTTAATGGCTAAATTTAGGGAAATGCAGAGAGTTCTCAAGAATATTTTCTCTGCTTTTTTTTTTCAGACTTGGATTCCAAGTCTTACCACATTGGAGTGCAGAGCTGGAAGGTTCTCTGCAGGCAGCAATATTCACTGTCTCTCCTTATTTTAGTTGAGAGGAGCATCATCAAAGATCTCACAAGCCACAAGGAGCTCCTGAGGTATCCCAGAGGCCCGTCAAACAGTGGCCACAATGGTCATTTTAATGTCATGGAAAGGAGCAAGATGGTGAGATGGAAAGGAATCGTTCTTACACAACAGGCCAGAGTACCCATCAACCAACCTTGGCTGATCGTATAGGGTCCTTCACTTTTCACTGCAGGAGAGTCATCAAGTCTTTCCAACCCACATCCTCCAATCCAGGGGAGGTCAAGATAAGGCCAAAAGAGCCAAATGGAGGACCAGGACAATGTAATTGAAGCTCCACCCATTTCCCCCTCTACACCAACAGAACAGAAGTCTTCTGTTTTGTCCTCAAATCCATGAAGTCATTTCACTACTTCTACCAGCCAAGATTGGAATTAAAAGTGAGAAGGGAAAGTGGACATGTTGATTTCCTGGAGCTCGAGCCTTTTAAAAAATTCTCCTGCAAGGTCCATAAAACTGCAAGGGAGATACCTGCAGGAACAACTGTCCAAAACCCACCTCCCATGGCTGAGGAACTGCAGGGACAATGTGGTGGGCAGCTAGAATTCCAACATAAGCATGATTGGCTTTGCATGTTTTTCCAATTTCTCTCTCAAATCATGGTTAGAATCCTAGATTATTTCATTTATTAACATTATGAAACCTGGTTCCATCACCATGGATGAAGGTGCATAGCTGAGATGTCTGGAGATGTAGAGGACACACACGCCTTCTAGGTTAGGATGCTGGTTTTTCAGGGTAAACCAGGTATCATAATGCCTGGTTGCCCTCAAGGATGTTTGGAAGTGTCAATAAATGATGCACTAAGTGTTTGTTCTTCTGGTTCAGTGAAGCAATTATTACAATCAATTGAGTTGTTTGCAATTTACCGTTATTAACCTCAAAAATGTCAATGATCTGCCACTGTAATCAGGGCCTCATAAAGGATGAGCTAATGATGGAAATCCAGCTGTAGAAACTGGAGGCCGCTAATAGTTTTCACATTCACTGCTTGACTTGGAGGATCAAAATAACAGGCCACTCCTATTCCACTGCTGGTTTCCTGTCTGCAGAAAACCTAGTATGGTTGATACCAAAAAGTTTTCCATTATAAACTGTTGGTTGACTTCACACATTGCATTGACCAGGGATTAGTAGTTGGTGGCTTTCAACTTCTGGATGTATAAAGGCTACATTGACAGAGGGATAGAATCAAGATCATGTGAAGTGTTAATACCACTTTATAATGCCTTGATAAGGCCACACTTGGAATACTGTATCTAGTTTTGGTCACCATGGTGTAAAAAAGATGGTGAGACTCTAGAAAGAGTGCAGAGAAGAGAAACAAAGAGGATTAGGGGACTGAAGGCTCAAACATAAAGAACGGTTGCTGGAATTGGGTACATCTAGATTGATGAAAAGAAGGTCTAGGGGTGACATGAAAGCAGTCTTCTGATATCTCAGGGGCTGCCCCAAAGAAGAGGGAGTCAAGCTATTCTCCAAAGCCCCTGATGGCAGGACAAGAAGCAACAGATGGAAACTAATCAAGGGAGAAGCAACCTAGAACTAAGGAGAAATGTCTTGACAGAACAATTTATCAGTGGAACAACTTGTTTCCAGAAATTGTGAATGCTCCAACACTGGCAGTTTTTCAGAAGAGATTGGATAACCACTTGTCTGAAATGGTAGAGGGTTTTCTGCCTAAGCAGGGAGTTGGACTAGAAGACCTCCAAGGTCCCTTCCAACTCTGCTATTTTATTTTACTGTTTATGGGAAGCTATCAAGTGGCATAGGGACATCTTGGAAAGGGCATGTTGTCCCCATCTGTTGGTGGTGAGCTAAAGGTGTAAAGACAATGTTCTTTTTTAAAAAAAGACCCATATCTCAAACTCATGGCAAAGTTTGACCACTGGACTTTGGTGGTGCAGTTTTGGACATTTTAAGAATGGGTAGGAAATGAAAATGGACAATCAGCCACTTTGATACCAAATCTTGATCCTAGGGGACCTAAAACAGATGCTGGAGTTCCATTTGGTCTATAGAAGGAGTTCCAACCTTCCAATCTTGTAGACTTCAACTTCCAAAATTCTACAGCCAGTTATGCTGGATGTCCCTGGTCTGCAATTTACTACCTGAAGGCAAGACTATAATTCATTATTCTATTTTATTTCTCTGGTGAATTCAGAATTCCTGGGACTGACTCAATTTCTTATCCTTTTCTACTGCGAGTAGAAAGAACGGTTGCCTCCCATTTACTCCCCAGTTACAAATTGGATTTGGGTGAGGTGCAGTGGGGAGTTAATATCTCTTCATTTTTCTTCCTTATGTCTTACTAGCCCTTTCAGATTCCAAATCTTTCTCCTCTTCAACCTTTGCCACCTTTATAATTCTCCTTTGAGAGCTTTAAATGGCTCTGAGGCCCATCTGGAGAGGATGGAGAAACAAACAGAAATAAAATTTGACTTTCAGGCACCTTCAAAAGAAGGACTAAACATGAAAAAAATGTTTTTCGTTTTAGACCAGGGAACCAACCCTGGATAGCCTCCCCCCTTCTCCCTCTAACACATCAGCTCCAAATTTGAAAACTGAGCCAATGGCAGACATGCCTCCCCCTTTCCCAGGCTGGGAAGGAAAAGAAGCTTTTTGAGATTAAAAGGTACCATTTTGGCATTAACATCTGAACATGAAATATTAAATATGCTCCTCCAAATAAGCGGGAACAAAGTGAGAAGCCTCTGCACTGAAAAGAAAATTGTACCTTTCCTTCCTCAATGACATTTGTCAGCTTTTGGCACAATGGGGGGGAAATGTTGTTTTCTAATCAACATTTTGGAATGAAATATGCTATTTTGACATGGAATCGTTTTGAGACGAAACAATTTTCTAACGTGACAATCCCATGATGAAGCATCAATGTGATGTCTTCTCTTTTTTCTCTCTTTCTCGCTCTCTCTTTTTTTTTCAAAGAAATCTGGGGGATTGGATGCAAGGCGGGACTAGTTAAAATGAAGACGGTTTTGTGATTTGCCAACATCTCATTTATAAAACGCAGCCTCCTTTTCCACCCACCAAAATGATTCATTCCATGAGGCACCGGCTTGAAAACAATTAAGAGCTTTAAAAGAAGGAGAGTTTTGGCAGCTTCATAAAAATTGTCCCACCATGCCAAGAGGCAAAGTTTTCCATCACTTTTCCATCCTAAGAAACAGAGTATATTTTCAGCAGCCTCAGGGACAAGATTTTAACTTGTACTAACTTTGTACACAGGGATGAGCACAATCCTGGTTTATCTGATAAAGCGGAATTAGGGCACCTCTGAACCTCATCCAAATGGCATGAGGGCTTAGCAGAATGGCACAATCTGGATGCGGTGTTCTGGAGTGTGTGTACCCATGTCAGAGTATATTCATGAACTGGAATAGAGATTAGTAACAAGATCAGCCAATGAGAGCTGAATTGGGGGCTGAAACTTAAAAGAGAGAATCAGGGTGTGGCTTATCTCTGCTCTGTGCTCAGCTCGAAAGTGAAAGAGAAAGTAACTTGCTTGCTTGCTGAAGACTCGAGTCTTGCTCTGAACCTGGAACTTATCTGCTTCTGTTTGAGTTTGCTCGACGTTGGAGAAATCTACAACTGGTTTGTAAAATTTACTTTATGTGTTGATAAAGAAGTTAAATGAAGCCTCAGCCATCTGTGTTTACTTTTCTGGCGCTGAATTTACGCTGCAATACTCTGAACAACCCAAACAGAAACTGCAAATAGTCCTTCTTACAACTATTCATTTAGCGACCGTTAGAAGTTATAACGGCACTGAAAAAAGTGACACGACCATTCATCACACAACTGTTGCAGCAGCCCCGTGATTTACATTCAGCTGTTTGGCAATGGACTCACATTTATGATGATTGTTGTATCTCCTTCTGCGACCTTCTGACAAGCAAAGTCCATGGGGAAGTCTGATTCCCTTAACAACTGGGTTACTCAGAAGTGGCATTCAGCTGGTTTTGACCGGTTCTGGAGGACCAGTAGAGGAAATGTTGAGTCATTCAGAGAACCGGCAAACACCACCTCTGACTGGGCCCGCCAACCCTGTTATGTATGTAAATAGTTGAATAAAGGCAAGCTTGGGGTAAAGTGCAGGGCCTGATTGGGTGTTAAGCGGCTCGATCAGATTGGTTGGGTTCAGAGAATCCGATTGGCCCTTAACGGAGGACTCTTATTGGTTCTGGAGCTAGCGTTTTACAGCTCTCTATTGGTTATTTCACATTAAGGTTGCCTATATAAGGCAGAGTTGTTGTTATAAGAAGTTAGAAGTAAATAAGTAATAAAGAGCTGAAAGTTCACCAACTAAAACTGTCTCCATTCATTCTACCCATGCCTGAATCTATAACAAACCCCATCTCTTCTTCTCTGCCTCCCATCGAATCCCAGCTGATCGGCTGGGTCTCCTTTGCTTGCCCTGCCCAGGAGAACAGAGCTGGAAAGCAGGTTAGTGGGATGGGGAGGGAATGGGGATTTTGCAGTATATCCTTCCCCTGCTACGCCCACCAAGCCACGTCCACAGAACCGGTAGTAAAATTCTTTGAATTCCACCACGGGTGTTCCTCATTTAAGAACTGCAGCGATCCCCTTAACAAACCTGGGGAAAAAAATCATAAAATGGAGCAAAACTCACTTTAACAAATGCCTCACCTCACAACATAAATGTTGGGCTCAATCGTAAGTCGAGGACTATCCTCCATTTACCATGTTCTTGAATGCTTCTTGCTGCACCTGAGAGGGGCTGGGCTGGGAGCCTACATCTGCGCAAAATCTCTTCCTTTTCATAAATGTTGACACACAAAAGGCTTAATGAGCCCCAGCGTAGCATTCTCTCCCGTCAGCCCTTCCTTAACTGGCATAGAAGCCCAACGCTTTTATAAGCGAGGCACAGCGAGGCAGGTGGCTTTGCAAACCAATTATTGCAATAATTTCATTTCTTAGGGGCACAACAGTGCAAACTTTACAAGAAATTTTGAAGGGTATGAGCTACGCCACTCCGCTGCAGAAAAAAAGGGGGGAGTGTATAATTAGATCCGCCAGCACCATTCACATCCCATCTGTTGAGTCTATCCCATTAAAAGAACCTTTTTCCCTTCCAGAAATATGATTAGCTTTAATGTGGTACTGGGAAATAAAGAAACACAACAGATTTTTACAGAAGAAAAATCCCTCTTGGTTGATTCAACTTAGCCAGAACAAAAATGCATTTTTCTGTAAGGAAGACTATTGCTTACCTAGTAGGTCTCCTGTGGAGGCAAAGCAAAATGCAGGTGATATTTTTTGGGGGGGGTGGAACCCAGGCCCAAAACCTGCTGTCCGTATTGCTTCAGTGCAATACTTTATTTTCAGTCTCAATATTTTAGCTAATTTCTGAAATCCCACAAAGTCTCATGATATCAACCATGGGTGACCACTGGCTTGGCTTGGCTAGGGTTCAAGTTGATAAGCAAGGTTTCGTGCTTAAAACACAATTTGCCCAATTGCGGGTTTCATTAATTTAAAAAATGGCTAAATAAACCATGGTTTTAGGGAAATGTGTGAACCAAGCCAGTTGGTGGGTTGGAGGAAGCAGAAACTTTTTAGTACTTGCATAAATATTCCAGATATTTGTTTTTTGGGGAAACATACATGGTCTCCCAATTCACTCACAGTGATTCTGGGCAGCTCACAGAAATAAAACCCTGATACAAAACCCAGACTATCCCCACCCCTCTGATTTAAGAATTAGGGTGAAGGGATATGATGTCTCCAAGGGAAAGAAGTGAGAACTACAGACTCAGGTGACTTACACAATCCAAATTTCTGGATTTTATAAGTGAGCTTGAGGAAGCCACAGATGGCTGCGAAGCAGTGAACTGTTTATCTTAAACCACAATGGCTTCCACTGATCCTATTCACCAAAGAAATCTGATCTGTAATGTTTGGAAGGAAAAACTCTTATCTGTATTTTTCTGTGCCATGAGGACTCCAAAATGGCTTTGGAGTAGAGTAGAGTAGAGTAGAATAGAATAGAATAGAATAAGAGTTGGAAGGGACCTTGGAGGTCTTCTAGTCCAACCCCCTGCTTAGGCAGGAAACCCTATATACCACTTCAGACAAATGGTTGCCCAATCTCTTCTTAAAAACTTTCAATGTTGGAGCTTTGACCAAGTTGGTCTCCCATTTGCATCCTGGGTTACAAATGAAGAATTCTTCACAGATCATTTGGGTCTTCTCCATCCTGAGATAATGGTGAACCTCTTGGAACCTGCAGACAGGGGATAACAGTGCAGAGACCCCAGCCCCTTCCCCTGTGTTTTTCTTGGCCCACTCATTTGAGTTTCCTGGCCATGGCACTCCAGCCGTCTCCAATTCTGCTATACCTGCAGGTATTCTCTCAACTTCATCCTCTGCCCTCGAATGTTGAGAAAAACCTTCCTAGGTAATTTTCTTGCCAAGAGATGATCATCAGATGCAGGTTCTGTTTTGGGAAGCTTTTGACATTTCTCCAAAATGTATCACAAACCTGTCATACCAGAATCACTCAACATTCCTGCTTGACACCTCTGCGTGTTTGTCTGTTTGGAAAGAGGCGATCAGGGGCTCCATTGCTGGAGATGTCTTCACCTCAATTGCCAGCCAGAATTTGACAAGTGCTTTTGGGGTTTTCTGCTCTCTCATCTTAGTTTTGGAGCTCAAAACAAAAACATTTACAATGTTCATTTTATAGGGGGGTTATACCGTTGCCTTGTGGAATTTGCCATAGCTCCAACCACAACAAAGCCAGAGTGGTGAGGGTCCTCCTCACAGCGTTCTCGTCATGGTTGTTTTCCAAAGGGAAATTACAACAAAACAGCATTTTGCACCCCCTTCCTTCATTCCCTGCCTTTTTCATACTTCCCATTAAACAGACACCCAGAAAACAATGAAAGAATTTCTCCACGTTTCTTGCAATGAATTCATTGTAAACTGAAAAACTGACATGCCTTGAAATATGCTTCTTTTTGGTTCCCCTCTTCCCCTTTATGAAAATGATCCATTAGCTACAGTTACAGATACAGCTTGAAAGGCAAAGTATTACTTTTTCATGTGGCTGTTGATAAAAATAGGATCACCAACGTCCGATGACAGATAGAGCACAAGAAGAAGAAGGTGTGTGTGAGAGAGAGAGAGAGAGTTTGTACAAGTGTGCATAAAAGAAAGAGGGGAAACAGAATGTGTTATTTTTCTTTTTCTGTTATTTTTATTTGGTTATTATTTTATTTGGCTGTTATTTATGCTATTTTGTTATAATAATTTCTGCTATTATTAATTCTGTTATATTAACTTGTCTGGCCTAAAAGCAGCAAACAGAGAACTGTGCAGTCCTAACATCTGAGCTTGAATTCCAGACAGGGGGAAGATAAATGACCGATATAATTCTGTTTGTTGAATGCCTGGCCTGTATCCTAGTGCCTGCAGTAGCTTTAAGGTTTTGGTTCAGATAGTTCTCTTGGAGAATTTCTCCCAAACAGAAAGTGAAAAGTACTTGCAAGAAATGAGCTGGGCTAGGAACAAGAGATTTGAAGAAGAAAAACATCCCCATTGTCCCCCAAGCTTTGAAAAAACACATTGTTAAATGTAGCTATATGTACCGCTGACCTGTTTGCAGAAAGACCCAGCTGGCTCTTAAGAGGCAGTTGCTAACTCAATTTCCCTATCAGAAACTACTATTACTACTCCTTCTCCTTCTACTCCTTCTCTCCTCCTCCTCCTCCTCCTCCTTCTTCTACTGCAACAGTCTCTGTTCCACAAAAGATAGGATGATTAATGTCCCGGAGGAAGTTCAACCAGCCACTTTTGCCTCCATTTTGTTGTGAGATTCTCCTGCTGCTAACATAAGGGTCCATGGCTCCAGGCTGTATCCAAGGAAATTAATTACTGACATGAATATGTACATACTTATGCTGTTTTCAGGGTAAGCAACATGGTACAGGACATGGAAAAGGAATAAGGCATAATCAGCCAAATAAATGAAAGGCACAAGATGAGAAAAAGAAACAACGCAAAACCTGGCTTACACCACCACTGTTTCTCATCCCTCTTCATATCAGGGTTTTTTCCCATAGAAGCCATTCTTGTTTCTGTCACTTCCATCCACCACTTCATACCTTGCTTTTGGCTCCCCAAACTTCTCTCTTCTCTCTTTTGGAGGACCTAATTTTCTCTGGTTTGGATTAAGCTCAATGAACCCCCTGAGCAGAGCTCAACCATGATGTCCTTCAGCCCTTCTGTTGCTTAACTCATAAGACATGAAGACTCCCTAAATCTTCCTAAAGGTTGCAAGAGCTGGCTATGGCTAGTCTACAAAAAAGAAGGACGAAGGGTGACATGATATCAGTATTCCAGTATTTGAGGGGCTGCCTCAAAGAAGAGGGGGGTCAACTTATTTTCCAAAGCTCCAGAAGGCAAGACAAGAAACAATGGATGGAAGCTAATCAAGGAGAGAAGCAGCCTGGAATTAGGAAGAAACTTCCTAACAGTGAGGACAATTAACTAGTGGAATGACCTGCCTTCAGAAGTTATGGGTGCTTCATCACTGGAGGTTTTTAAGAAGAGACTGGACAACCACTTGCCTGAAATGGTTTCCTGATTGGGTGGGGGTCAGACTAGAAGACCTCCAAGGTCCCTTCCAGCTCTATTCTGATTGTTTGTTGAAAGCTAAAGTCAAAGGTTGCACTGAAGAGTTAAGGGTATGGTAACTATGGGTGGAAAGTCTGCCCCATTTTCCTGGGTCCCTAAGCATGGGGTTCTTTGGCATAATGGCTCATCCAGGTCTGAATTTACTTTGTCTTCCCCTTCTTTTCAACTTGCTCCTGTTTCTATCATGAACTTGTTTGGTGCTCCAGTCTTCATTCATTCTCTCCAAGTAACAAAATCTATTTGATGTCCGTCTTTCACACATGTACTCAGGTTTGGGTTTAATCCATATTCCTTCAGCACCTGTTCCTTCTTGGCTGTACCCCTCCTCCTCCTCCTCTTCTTCCTCTTGTGACTGTATGACTGCAACTTTGTTGCTTGTATCCTTACGATTTATATTGACTATGATTTGATTGCTTATTGTATCCTATGACTACTATTAAGTGTTGTACCTTATGATTCTTGACTCTTGATGAATATATTCTTTCTTTTATGTGCACTGAGAGCATTTGTACCAAGACAAATTCCTTGTGTGTCCAATCACATTTGGCCAATAAAGAATTCTATTCTATTTTCTCCTCTTCTTCCTTCACTACTTCTTAACCATCTCATGCCCCTTACACCCAACTAACTTTTATGTGTCTCTTGACAAACCAACTCTTATGGGATCCCTCCTTCACATGACTTATGAATCCCCTTAAGTGCAGGTAATTACAAGCCATGAATGGAGGCCAAGTTTGAGTGTGATAAGCCATCACAGATTGGCTAGCACTGAACTGAACTTCTGAACTTTTCTTGGAGAGAGAACGAGACAGAGAAAGAGAAAGAGAGAGAGAGAGAGAGAGAGAAGGAGAACATTCTTCTGGCATTAGACAAGCATTCCTGTTTGGCTGCCAAAGTACTTTTCTGTTAAACATTTTTTTTAATGCACTATTGTGTTTCCTCTCAAACTGCATTCTAGGTAGCTTTGTCACATAAAGGACCACACGTCTCTTCCATACTATTCTGAATTCACAGCTCCATACCAAATAATGAGGCCTCATTACATCCAGACCCAAGATGGCCTGGCAAAAGGAGACATCCCTCATTCCACCAATAAAAACTTGTTTCAGATAATACTCAAATACTTGAAGGGTGTCCCATTCTTTGCTTGGAGAGGTGAGAAATAGATTGGGAATGGAGTCTGAGAATCTGGCATTGGATTATCTTCATTTAACATTCCAGTCTCCAGGAAGTCAGGGCAGAGATGGGATGGGACATTGAAACTCCAAGAATTCCCAGCCAGACTAAAAAAGGCAGAACTTCTATATTCCCTACTATAAAAACCCTCTGAAAAGAAATGTGAACATCTTTGGTGGACTTTGGTCCTATCCTAATCCATGACATTTCCATCAGTCTTGGACATTCTGAGGATAGCTTTAAAAACTTTCTTGAAGCAAGGCTTAATTTATTGGTGTTAACTGGCCTACATCCACTAAGAGTTGGCTAGACAACTATTTGGTGAATCCATACTTAGAATTCACAATCCCTACATAATTGTCTGGAGATTTGAAGTAGTTCTCCCCTCCCAAATTGTCTCAGGCAGGCACAGAAGGAAACCGGTGGGAGAAATGAAATGGGAAGCCCCAATTCTCATAACCCCAACATCTTCTCTCCCTGCCCCCCAAACCTTCACACTTTGATCTTGGGAGGCATCAAAAGCCAGATCAACCCACCAGCTGTAAGTAACCTGTCTAAAACCCTGTTTAATATCAGAAGGAGGTGGCTTAGGAAGTAAGCTCCCTAAGTACAAGTTGCAGCTCTCCCCTTTGAAGACGATCCTGAAAGGTGTTTATTAAGTGACAGTGTCAAGTTCAACCCTGTGTTTCTATTCAACAAACCATCCCCAGAGCATGTCTCGTAATTGCCTAATAGGCAGGTTCTGACTGCTCAGTGGGTGTGGGTGTGTGTGTGCGGGAGTTCCCTTTTTTTCCTGTGCACAAAGAAAAAACAATAAGTGATGAATCAAAACCCTTACAAGGAATGCCACCATGTAGGATAATTTACCTACAGGCCTACTGGTGGAGGTTTTGGAATCTCCACCTTTGAAGGGGTTTAAGAAGAGATTGGACAGCCAACTCTTGAAGATTATTTAATTGGTTTTCTTGCACATTGCAGGGATTGAAGTAGAGGGGACTTGTGGGCCCTTTCTTCTCCTCCTCATCATCCTCATTCTCATCTTCATCCTCATCCTCATCATCACAATCAATCCATTCCCTGCTTTTGTGCTCCAACCACTTGGTATGAGAGTATTGCTACTGTTAGGGAAGGAAAAGAGGTTCAAAAATGTATAATGGCAACTTCACAATGCCATCAAGTCATCAAGAGTTGACAAGACTTGGCTCGCAGTCCAAGAAGAAAATGAATTATATTGGCTTGGACATTAGAAATCCATTCAGCAGGCAGGTAGGTAAGCAAGTTGTATTCATATTTATGACACATCCAATGACTTTCAAAGGCAGAAGAATTCAGCCATCAAGAGCATCTTCTTCTCAGCAATTCTAACAGTCTTCAAGAGAGGATTGACCTGTAAAAATGTAAATGAAAATAGAAGCATTCTTTTTCCTAGTCTTTTTTTTTTTTTGTACCTTCAAAACATCTTTAATATTTTACTGAAAAATATTGCACCGTGTTGTTCTAAATTAATCTTCCATTTTCAGCTGAAATGAAAGAAAAGAGGGAGAAAGCAACAGCTTTACAATTGGCTTTGACAACCACATCGTAAAAGATAGTGGGAAGAAGAGAATGTGCTCGAATTTCATCGAATGAGTCTTCTCACTATCATTCTTCTGACTGATCACCAACTTTACCTTCCAAAGTGGAAGACTCTCAAGAGTTCAGAGAAAGGTCCTTTTTCATCCAAATGGACAACAATTATCTATGATTTCAGGCAAGAAGAAATCTATTCTATTCTGACAATTGGGTCTTTTTAATTGGTGTTGCTGAAGATTTGCAGGAAGCGTGGATGGTTCACCACTACTTAACTGTCTTGATCTCCTCTGTTCATTCATGCTTTATAATCTTGGCCTTGTCCAGGGCAGAAAATCAGGAGTTCAAATCAATATATAGGGTTATTGCATGCTAAACTTCTCTTCAAGGATCTGAACTACTAATGGTCAAAGCAAATTGGTGGTAGATAAGAGTCAAAGGAATTCAATGTGTCTAGATTTAGATCTCTTGTGGATGCAAAGGGACTCAAGGTTGATGACACATTTGACTCCTCCCTCGGGCTCACCTGGTCATCTCCTACAGGCCTATTGATTCATCATCAAATATCATATCTGCCCATGGATCATTTCCCATCTATATATCCACACGTTGCTGTCTTCTTGAGCATCAACATCCTTCTTTTTGAAAACACCTGGCCTCCAGCTAAGTTCCCAGGGTGTCTCTCCCCTCCATGAAAGTAGTCCAAGCTGAGAGATGGGATGCTTCATTCTTCCCTGACATCAAAAGCAGCTCAGGCAACCCTGGAGGAGGTCTTGGTTTCTCATGTCAAAGGAGAGTTGAAGTAAAATCCAGGCTCGCCATTCTAGAGCCAAGATCTTATCCAAAAAAAAAAAAAAAAAATTACAACCTCATCTGTTCTAACTTTCTTTCCTGGGAAAGCATCCAATGTCAATGTTTATATTGTACTCGCAGGTTTTCTGGCTCTCACTTATCAGCTGGAAGAGAGCCGTGCAGCATGGCGGCTGGCCAAAGACTCTTTTGCTCACTCAACTATTGCCAGCCACCAGACAAGGGGAACGGCAAAAGGACTGGACGGCCATCCAAGCAAGGCAGAAATGTGGCTGGACTTAGAATAGAATAGAATAACAGAATTGGAAGGGACCTTGTAGGTCATCTAGTCTAACCCCTTGCCCAAGCAGGAGACCCGACACCATTTTTGACAAATGGCAGTCCAGTCTCTTCTTGAAAGCCTCCCGTGATGAAGCTCCCACAACTTCCGAAGGCAACTTCTGTTCCATTGGTTGATTGTTCTCACTGACAGAAAATTTCTCCTTATTTCTAGATTGAATCTCTCCTTGATCAATTTCCATCCATTATTCCTTGATTGCTCTTGCTCCTGCAACCTCACCCAGGCTGTGATTTCTTGACAGAGCCATCCCAAGAGAATCTCCCACCCTTCCTGTCTCCTAAAGGCAGACAAGGGTCAGAAAGAGGTAGCGAAAGCATGATTTGGAGAGAGAAAGGGACAGTACAAGTAGACCTCAACTTGCCACATCTGTTTAGCGACTGTTCAAAATTACAATGGCACTAGGGGACAAGGAAGAAGCCTCCATGGAGAGTGTAGAAATCTTACACTTGAGTGTCCCTGGGCAACAACATAAGAGTCAACTAAAAGTCTGTAGAGATTCTCAGCCATCCAGGCCATGGTTGTCCCAAAGGTGCTTTTTCAGGAGGCAAGTGGACTTTCTTGTTTTTTTCTCTGTGAAGATGTTTCGCTTCTCATCCAAGAAGCTCCTTCAGCTCTTGACAGGATAATTCCAACCTTCCATTCCCCACCATCCTGTCAGAGCTGAAGGAGCTTCTTGGATGAGAAGTGAAACATCTTCAAAAGGAAAAACACAGAAGTCCAGTTGCCTCCTGAAAAAGCACCTTTGAGATAGAATCAGCTAATGCTTCTACGAGCCTTTATATTTCCTGGCTGAAAACACATCACTATGATTAGACCTCAGGAAAACAGTCCTTAGCATATAGCATCTCCAAGTAATGCAAATCAACCTAGAAGGTGCCATAATCTAAATCAATGAAAAAACACAACAATACTGGGAAAAGCAACTTACAACCAATCCTCACACTTACAACCATTGCAGAATCCCCCCGGACATGCGATCAAAATTTCATTGCTTGGCAACAGGCATGTCTCGGTCACCATTGAGCATCCTGGAGGGATCATGTGATCACCATTTCAACCTCCCCATTCAGCTTCAGATAAGCAAAGTCAACTGGATTGAAGCCAGATTCGCTTAATGTCTGCATGATTCATTGCAGTGATTTGCTTAACAACCATGGCAAAAAAAAAAAAAGTCGTCAAACCAAGCGTCACTCATTTAACAACCTGCTTAGCAATGCACATCCCGATTGTGGTCGTTAAGTTAAGGACTTCTGTAGCTGCAGATCTATATGATTTAGGGAAAGGCACACAAAAGATATCCCTAATGAAAAGGTACAATTTACACACGGTGCAAAGAAAGTGTATATTATGAGAGGAAGTTCTCCTTCATCTCACAATAAGCTGAAAACTGTTGGGAAACTGTCATCAAAGAGATTACAGTCATCACAGGGGCTTCAGAGTGCATTATTCTGAGATCTCTTGAAGCGAAGGTGGCCAACGGGGAGTGGCAAGCCACTTCAAAGAGCGACATAGACTCTTAGCTGAAAGGAGACTCAGCGCAGAAGAACAGTGCCTGGATGTTTGGCTCCAGTTTGTCATCCATCTTGGTTTGTTGTCAAAGCAGCTGCTTTAAAGCACTAAGTGATGGGGCCAACCCTAGGCAGCTAGGGCCAATGGTCTGATTCAGCACCAGGTAGCTTTCTTTATCACCTGCACTTGGATCTCCAACGGCTCCGCTTGAGGGATCCTTGCAGGCTCATTTTCTTTGGGTGTCAACCCATCGTGGAATTAAAAAAAAAAAAATACTACTGGTTCTGTGGGTGTGGCTTGGTGGGCGTGGCAGGGGAAAGATACTGCAAAATCCCCCTTCCTTCCCCACCCTACTAACCTGCTTTCCAGCTCCATTCTCCTGTGCAGGGCAACCCAAGGAGACCCAGCCGATCAGCTGGGACTCCATGGGAGGCAGGGAAGAAGAGATGGGGTGGGCGGGGCCACTCAGAGGTGGGATTTGCCAGTTCTCTGAACTACTCACAATTTCCACTACCAGTTCTCCAGAACTGGTTAGAACCTGCCAAATATCACCTCTGGGGTCAACAATACTCCGGTGCAGATAAGCCAACTCAAGAGTTAACCACTGACTTTGTGCTCAGAGAAAGAGCTTCCAAAATGCCACCTCTCAGCCCAGCTACAGATGACATTTCCTCCGCCTTTTCCCTCCCTGCCAGCCATTCTTCGTTAATTCTGCAGGTCCTCGGGTAACCATTGGCCCTGCCAAATGAAGCAATAAGCAGTATTTATGAAATGGGCACCAAAAACAAACCAGGAATGGTATTTTACATTGGATTTTAATGCCAACTGAAAACTCAGACCCAGAGACACAAAAGATTCAGCCCCCAAGTTCAACACCTGCTGCTCTTTTGACCGAGCTTCTGGCACTTCCAAAGTTGTGGACCACACAACTTTCCTGAAGCACGCCACAAAAGCAAAAGGTCTTGTGACTGTCAAGAAAGGAACAGAAATTTGAAGATGTAGGTTCGGTGAGAATATACCGGGGTTTTGATATCTGAATTTCACATCAGCTTCAGAAAGAACAATGCTCGCCTCGTGTTTACAGTGCCTAAATCCTCAGAGAGCGCAGTGTTGTTTATTTCCTTAGGCAAGTGTGGGAAGATATTAATAGGAGCAGTCAAATAATTCTTTCAAGGCAGCTGTTGGGCAGCTGAGGTTTCAACTCTTCATTCATATTTAAAATGTATTTGAGCAGGCAGAACCTCTCAGGACCCTGATTAAGAACAGGGGCAGTGTCTTTGACTAAATAAGATTATCAGCCCATCTAATTCAATATTGATTTATTGGTTGTCCATCTTAGGGACTTCCAATATTTCTCAGCCCTTGTAGGGATTGAAAGTTGGACCATAATCTTACAAAGCAGGCTTTTTCCTTTCTCTATTGGGGTATCCAAGATTTGTCTTCTGCTATCACTTGGATGAGGTCGTATTCTTGTTCCTTAATAAACTCTACATCAGGATAAGACACGATCTCCATTGAAGGTAATCAATGAAGCATCAGAAGGGACTGGAATCTCTTGGATTTTTTTCATTCCTTGTCAACAAGGTGAACAATCCATCCATGTCACCAGGTGCAAAATCATCTCAACTTTGTGCATCCTAGAATCACACATTCACCTATTCACTGAACATGGGCAGTAAAATATACTGTAACCAGGAGCGGTCTCTATAAATTCAGCTGATCAAATCTCTATCAATTCAGTTCTTCCTGACCACATTTTCCCATAACCTAATAGTGGGCAGATGCTGAGAAGTGGGTTTGTCAAATTCAAATAATTAAAAACATGTTGAGGTGATGTGGTCAGAGGGCCCCCAAAATCCCCTCTAATTCTCTCCCATTTCATTAGACATTCCTCTTGGTGAGATCCATAATTTTGGAAATGAAGATGGGTCTGCCCCATCCATTCAGACAATTTAGAAGTCAAACGGTTGAGGGTAGCAGGAGTGGAGAACCAAAAATAATATATATATGAATGTACAGTCAACTTAATGAGGTGCCTACCTTCAATTTCATTTGGATTTCTTGGTGTTGAGATGAGGCCAAGAAAACAGATAAAGCTCTTGGGAAGGAAGGAAGGAAGGATGCCATTAAATTAACTAAATTTAAAATTAATTGTAAATCAAACCAGGCTGGATTAGTACAATATAAATTCAGTTGGCAGACAGAGCGAAACAAAATTATAAAAGTTGTCTCTGTAGTTTATTAATATTATTTCATTCCGGTGTCAGCTGCAGGCCACCAAAACTCAAAAGACTGCCAGCTTAGAGCATTTATCTGTTTCAGGAATTCAGTGAACCAATTGAGGTAAAACTTCAAAAAAAGTTTTCTTAATGATTCTGAACACCGTCTGAGGCAGCGTGCCTGGAAAAAAAAAACGATGCTTTTCCTCAAAGTTCTCCATTTAAGGAAAATCTGAGGATGTGAAGAGCAAAGAAGAAAATGTTGCCAGATATATATTTTTTCTAGCACTTTGCACACACACACACACACACAAATTTAAAGAACGTGAGTAGATTGCTAAAAGTTTGGATATACTGTGTCTGAAAAAAGTTCTGCAATCTTAGAAGAGTCTTAGATACAGACAATCCTTAATTTATGACCATAATTGAGCTCCAAAGTTCTGTTGCTAAGCAAGACAGTTGTTTTGCCCCATTTTTCAACCTTTCCTGCCACAGTCGTTAAGTGAGTTGTTAAGTTAGTAGTGGAGTTGTTTAGTGAATCTGGCTTCTCCGTTGACTTTGCTTGTTAGAAGGTCGCAAAAGGGAATCACATGGCCCCAGGAACACTGCAACCATCAGAAATAAGGGTCAGTTTCCGACTGTCTGACTTTTGATCACATGACCAGGGAATGATGCAACGGTCGTAAGTGTGAAAAACAGTCCTAAGTCACTGTTTTCATTGATATTGTAACTTCAAAGGATTACAAAACAAATGGTTGTAAGTTGGGGAGCACCTGTATCAGATTGTGAAGTTTTACAATCTTTGTAGGGAGGAGAAAATTCAGTGAAATCTGTTGGCTTCCTACTGATGGAGAGACAACTCAGAGAACACGACTGTACATGGTCCCACTAAATTCTTTAAAAAGTAGACTCTAATTATCCACATAAATTGCATTTATGTCTTTGTTGTTCACATTTGTAGAGCTGCCTATCTCGAAGTGAAGGGGAGTTTAGTCAACTTACAATCAAAACCATCATTACAAAAAAGGAAATGTTCAAAAGCCTTCAATGATGAGCAGAGTCTACTAAGAAGTGAAGAGCTTTGGCACTGAAGGGACCCCAAGGGTGGCAAAGATATCTCATGCAGCTGAATTGTTCCCATGACACTAACTAGCTGCCATACTTTCATCTCCGGGAGATTGCCACGAACCCACAGTAAATGTCATCTCCTTTGGACACAGCGTGAGGTTTCCATAATTGGAGGGTCAGTTGATGTGTCTCTGATCACCTCTTTTGATTGGCAACCTTTGTCTCTCCTCCCAAGTTTATCCTTCCTTCCCTAAGGATGTTATACCCCCAGAAATAAATTTATTAGACCCCCCTACAGCAGAGGGGGCAAATAATTTTCCCAATGGGCCACACAAGAAACTGGGACTCCTGTGGAGGGTCAACACCCCACCCCTAATGTTCCTCAGTCGAGGGAAGAAAACAGGAAGAAAAACTTCAGCTACACCCCAAATTCATCCACACCTATTCAGGAGAAAATGCATTTTTTCTGGACCATCCCTAACAAAATGCATCAACAATCAAGGAACAGGCAACCACACAACTAATTTGCATGCCAGTTTCTCCCCCTGGCATCTCTAGCAAAAAATAACCAGAGAAGGTGAGTGTGAAAACTTTCTCTGCCATCGGTCAGCAAAATCAGCAGGTAACATTTTGTCCAGAGAATTCTGTCCTGGACCAAAGGTGAAAGCAACCTATTTGGATCTAACTGACTACATGGATAAATAACTTGCATGTAGCCCAGCCTTAAACTCTCTTTCCTCTTCTCTAACAAAAGGCATATTTATTGGAAACATTTAGAGCTTAAAACCCTCTGGAGCTAGTTGTCAGTAGAAAAGCTGCAGAACATTTCAGCCAGCGAAAGCATGCAATGATCTGTCTTAAATAATGGCATTTTATCCTCCAGCAGACCAAAGAAATAACTATTCCTCCATGGCCTGGAGAGTAATTTCCTCTTGAGGTTTTGTTGTAAAAATAAAATAAATAAATGCTTACGGAGTAGTCCATGTTTTAGGAATGTGTGTCCCTTGGCGTTAAGAGGAAATGAGTTTTCCACCCATTTTCCAGACAAGATCTGCTTCTGCTAAGCACTTCCTAAGCTTTTCTGGGGCATGAAAATCAGTGCACTCTCCCTGGCAAACAAAATAGGGAAATGGAGAATCGTCAATGTAGAATTATTCTCAGGTTTATGTTATTTGAAGAGCTTATATAGTCATTGATCTCATAGAGTGATCCCGGGAGGCTTGCAACAACCTAGAAATCAAGAATAGAAACAAAACGTCTCTTCCAACCAGGTCCTGGATCAACCATGTTGCTGGTCTCCTAATTCAACATTCATCCAAGCCCAATCCATGAAGGAAGAACCAGGTCTTTATGGCCTCCAGGAGGACTAAAGGACCAGGGACCCCTAGAATCTTAGGCAAGAGGAATCTTCCAAAGGCTTGTGGGATGGCCTCAGAGATTGTCAGAGTGTTTGCAGCACAGCTGCTATTATGAGACAACCCAGGAGCAAAACACAGCACACAGAGACTTAGACATTTAACAGTGGTTTATCCACAATAGTTATATACAGAAATAAATGTGGTAGGCAAAATACCTTACAAGCAATCAAACTTCTTAACACAGAGAACTCTGCAATGAATACCAGACACAAGGAGATAGGACATGCCCTCTAATGGCTGCCTGTATATAAACACCTCTTAAAGGGGTAGAACCCATCCCCAGTCTTAAAGGGGCAGTACTAATGCTTTGCTTATTCATCCTTGTTGCATCGGCCTATATTGCATCAGCTTCACTGCTGGTCAGCTCTTAAATCTCAAAACCTTAACAGAGATGACATGACTCCAAGGTTCCATCAGATGACAGTTTTAAGGGAGGGAATCTAGAATCCATCCATCCTATCTAACCTCATGGAACTTGCAAACACCCTCATATAATCTGGCCATGTGCAATTTAGGGTTTTAAAGGTAATAACTGACACCTGGCTGGAAGGGAAGTGCTGATATATAAAAGATAAGTGTAGATGACTGGGCTGAGCCTGAGGGAGGGAGGGGTCAAGCACATCATCAGTTTGACATCCCTTCACACCCACACAAGATCTAAGTCCAACCCAACTTGAATTCCCTTGACTCTTTATCTATTTGTTTTAGCCATCAAATACTTGTAGAGAGCTTCAGCTTGCAATAAACCTATACATTCATTTGAACTGCCCGGACTTCTGATTTTCCCACTCTTTTGCACTACTCCTAGTAGTAGTGGTAACACCAAGGCTGCCAGCTGACATCCCAAAGCCACATGATATATACCTGCAACAAACCACCCTAACTATCAGAGGCCTTGTGCTCAGATTCAGGCTGCAGATATTAAATGGAGTGCAGGATTTATTTTTTTCAAGGAAATGTCAGAGCTGAGATGATAGAAAGCTTTCTGGGGAATTGGAGATAGATGGCAGGAAGAAAATGCACCAATTTGATGCCTGGAAAATGAGTCTTCATGATTGATCGTCTTCTCCAGGGTAGTCAGTTAGGAATAAGTAAACCCTTTCTCCAAGGGCAGCTGTTCCATGAGAATACCCCCAACGTATGCTCCAGTGTCACATCTGCCCAACAACCATGGACCTATCACTCCATCACATCTAGCTATTTCAACCATTTGTCAGAAATTTTTGGAAACTGTCGTTGCTATTCGGTTGCACAATGCAGGCATTGCCAAGGCCTTGCAAGACCTCTCGGTTGTTTTTATTAGGATATAATTCAGCTCTCAGAGGTTTATTCCTCATTAATCAATTAGCAAAGACATTGCAGCAATCATTCCAAACTTGCTTTCAACACCGTGATCAAGATTTGCAGCTCATTAAGGCAATGCAGATTTATATGCCAAGCTGTTAATAGGTTGTATGTATAATTATATCATGGCCAGGTCAGCTAATAGCTCCCCAAATTACAGGAAACTGATTGAAATAACCTCTTTTTATTATATTTAAAAAACCATACACTGTGATTAGCAATTAATTGATTTAGGGAACAGATTGTTTTGTGTTACTTCACTCTTATATACAAGAAAAATCTGCCCAGAAACTGGCAATTTCAGAACAGCAGTGTTTAATAAAACTGTGTGATTTTGGTGTGCTTTGGGACAGATGTCTTCTTCAGACCCTCTGATAGATTAAGACAGGGGTCTCCAACCTTGGCTCCTGGAAGCCTGGCGGACTTCAACTCCCAGGGAATTCTGGGAGTTGAAGTCCGCCAGGCTTCCAGGAGCCAAGGTTGGAGACCCCTGGATTAAGAGATCCAGGGCCAGTGGAGTTCCCACCGAATCATGAAGTGTTGTGAAAAAAATAGGTACTGTTTTTAAAAAGCCATTTCCAATCTAATTTTTTAGCAAGTTGGCACTACCAAGAGCAATCCAAAGCAGCATTTCATGGGTAGAAGTCTGAACTCCACTTTGAAGTTAGAGCTTCCCACCAAAGTCTTTCTCCAAAGGTCTTCTCAGTGGAGACCTTGGTCATCTCTGAGCTTGGTTATTGACTTGTAGATTGCAATCCATTGATCAGAATAGAGCTGGAAGTGACCTTGGAGGTCTTCTAGTCCAGCCCCCTATGCCATTCCAGACAAGTGATGGTCCAGTCTCTTCTTAACAACCTCCAATGATGAAGCACCCAATTTCATGACCCAATTTGGCAGTATCACTGTTACTAGCATTGATGACACCGCTTAGTTTGGTAATGAAACATCTAGAAGCCAACAACCAAGCTCCGAGAGCGCCAAAAAATCCATATCTTGTTCTTCCATCGCAACCATTTTCCCTTCTCTTCTGCTGACTTTCCTTTTTAGAATAGAATAGAATGGAATGGAATGGAATGGAATAGAATAGAATAGAGAATGGAATAGAATGGAATGGAATAGGATAGAATAGAATAGAATAGAATAGAATAGAATAGAATAGAATAGAATAGAATGGAATGGAATGGAATGGAATGGAATGGAATGGAATGGAATGGAATAGAATAGAATAGAATGGAATGGAATAGAATAGAATAGAATAGAATAGAATGGAATGGAATGGAATAGAATAGAATGGAATGGAATGGAATAGAATAGAATAGAGAATGGAATAGAATGAAATAGAATAGAGAATGGAATAGAATAGAATAGAATAGAATAGAATAGAATAAAATAGAATGGAATAGAATAGAATAGAATGGAATGGAATAGAATAGAATGGAATAGAATGGAATAGAATAGAATAGAATAGAATAGAATAGAATAGAATGGAATGGAATGGAATGGAATGGAATGGAATGGAATGGAATAGAATAGAATAGAATGGAATGGAATAGAACAGAAAAATAGAATAGAATAGAATAGAATAGAATAGAGAATGGAATAGAATGAAATAGAATAGAGAATGGAATAGAATAGAATAGAATAAAATAGAATGGAATAGAATAGAATAGAATGGAATGGAATAGAATAGAATGGAATGGAATGGAATGGAATAGAATAGAATAGAATAGAATAGAATAGAATAGAATAGAATAGAATAGAATAGAGAATGGAATGGAATGGAATGGAATGGAATGGAATAGAATAGAATAGAGAATGGAATGGAATAGAATAGAATAGAATAGAATAGAATGGAATAGAATGGATTAGAATAGAATAGAATAGAATAGAATAGAGAATGGAATAGAATGGAATGGAATAGAATAGAATAGAATAGAGAATGGAATAGAATGAAATGGAATAGAATAGAATAGAATAGAATAGAATAGAATGGAATGGAATGGAATAGAATAGAATAGAGAATGGAATAGAATGGAATAGAATGGAATAGAATAGAATAGAATAGAATAGAGAATGGAATGGAATGGAATGGAATGGAATGGAATAGAATAGAATAGAATAGAATAGAGAATGGAATGGAATAGAATAGAATAGAATAGAACAGAACGGAATAGAATAGAATGGAATGGAATGGAATGGAATGGAATAGAACAGAAAAATAGAATAGAATAGAATAGAATTCTTTATTGGCCAAGTGTGATTGGACACACAAGGAATTTGTCTTGGTTGAAAGGCTCTCAGTGTACATAAAAGAAAAAGATTAGAAAAATATTTAGAAAAAGATGGCATCAGACTCCATTTGGTTTCTTCGAGTTACAAGGCATTTTTTCCCCATCCAGACAAGAGCTCCCAGCCCAGGTTGCCTTTAAACAGCCATGTGACACCTTCCAACTTCCTACCAATCAAACTGTTAAAGGAGAGTAGAGATTGTGTGGATTAACACCACACACAAGTGCAGCCAAGCAGACCAGCATGGCACATTTGCTATCAAGGAAGTGCTACATCTGGAGGGAACCCAGCAGGGCTCCATTCAGCTTCATGGAAGCTTACCCAAGGAACACCTCCAGAGAATCCCTGCCTTTCAAAATTGCTTCATCTCCCCGGCATCCCAGCAGGTGTTCACACATGCTCCCTTTGAACACTTTGCTTAATAAAAGAGAAGGGCTCTCTTTGAGAGTCAAGGAGACGTGAGGCAACATCTGCTGCATCATAGATACCTATTGTACTTCATTTTCTGTGGGGTGGAGGTAGATCATTAGCTGGCCTCAGCAATTGCTGTCTATATTATTTCATTTGAATTCAAATGCAAATTCACCTTCTGAGCTTGGTGTAAGAAAGGAGATAATCTAGAGATACGTTGAGGTATTGCATTAGACTCCTGGAAAATGGCTTCTTTTGCATTAGACTCCTGGAAAATGCACCTTTCAAGTTGTTCATCTCAGATGCATCTTTGTAAGTTGTTTGAACAGAATATCTGAGTTAGAAGGGACTTTGGAGATCTTCTAGTCCAACTCCTTGCTCAAGCAGGAGGTCCTGCCTATACCATTCCAGACAAATGCTTGTCCAATCTGTTCTTAAAAACTTCCATGATGGAGCTCCCACTGTTCTGATCCAGGCTTCGTCAAATGTACTTCAGCCCAAACTTGTTTTAAAAGCAAAACCTATTTTATTGCAACGCTGGGAATTACTTTCATTCTCAGCCAGAACTAATTATAAACAGTTCCCCAAGATAAGCACACGCCTTTCAGTGCTGTGGAATGCTGCCAAAAACAGAAGTCTCCAATTATAACAGAAACCCACCAAAGTACTAGAAAAAACCAACCAGAGCTTCAAGAAGGACTCGGAATCTATCAAACTACTTTGCTTCCTACAAAGAGTTCATCATTGAGGTCTGATTTTTATCCATTATGGGAGGGATAATCACCTCCCAGCTTTACTCCCAAGTTGCCCCTTCTGTTTCAGCTGCTCTCGCCTTCTAGCAGCTCTGTGCACATACGCACTGGGAATAGGCTTCTCTGGTTCCTCTTCCTCACTGCTGCCACACTCCGAAGGCTCTGGAGTCAGCCTCCCACTCCCAGATGGCCCCATCCCTGCATTGGATGTAGGAACCTCATCCAAGTCCTCTCCAGACTCCCTGACTGGTCTCCTTTCGTTCTCACTGTCTGACTCTGCTGCCATCTGCACCGGCTGCCCGGCTGCCAGCGAACCACAACACCCACAACTTCTAAAGGCAAGTCGTTCCACTGATTCATTGCTCTCACTGTCAGCAAATTTCTCCTTAGTTCCAGGTTGGTTGTCTCCTTGCTTTCTGGGTTGAACACAATCCAGAAGTATGGTGGCTTTGGACACAAGTTCTGGTCCTACCAAAATCCTTTGGAATGGAAGACAACAATCTTCCTCTTAATAATCCCCATATGTGATATCCCATAGGATTAGATTTTATACGGTACTCAGATATCAACACAGAGATCTTTTTTTAACTACAACCAAACAACCCCCTCTCAACCCTATGATGTCGTGGCCTCCAGGTTTTTGATCCTTTGATCTGATCTGAAGCCTAATTAAGAATGCCAAGCCCTCTAACCCTAGCTGGGGAATTCTGGGAATTGAAGTCCCCATGTCTTAAAGTTGCCAAGGTTGAGTTACCCTGCTCTAACTCAACTCGCAGAACCATTCCAAAAAGGCTGAAATAATTTATGTTGCCTTGCCCTCTGAAGTGGAAGAACCAGCTGGAATATAACAAAATATAACAAAACGGACCTGAACTATGTTTATACAATATGGAAGAGAAGGATCCACCCAGTTAATTTGCTAACTCCTCATCTTTCTTTTTCTGTTTTCACCCTTTTTCCTTGCCAACTGCTAAGTTTCTCTCGGTTTTCAAAAAACTGTTTCAGGCCATTTATCTTGCGACGTCTCCTCTCCGTGACAGCTAGCCAAGCTCTTAAAAATAGCAAAAGCTTGATCCTAAGATGGCAGACCTCCTCCCTCCTCATTTGCCTGAAAACTAATTAACTATTTTTAAAAAATTAAGTAAAGGCCTCACTTGGTTTCATCCCCTGAGCGAGAACACTAGTAGTGATGAGGGGGAGATATTTAAAAATGAAATTCTCAAGCTAAAAGGATAAGAAAAGGAAGGTGAAAAAAAAACAGCCTTTAAACCTTGTGTTTAATTGTGCATGTCCTATTTTAAATAACCAGTTCAGCTTCGCTTTCTTTCAGACAGTGATCCATGGAGATGCTCTTTTTCTATCCAGTTGTAACCCTTTCGGGGGGCTTTTTTCTCCAACTATTCTGATACACCACTTCGGATATATGTATTATATCCCATTTAAAAATCCTCCAGAATGTTTCCGAATATCTTAAATGGAATTGATGTCCCTCTAAATATGTAGGTTTTTAGGAAAGTCATTTCCTCCCCAAATCCATAACTTGGATTCATAAATTCAGAAATACAATAGCCAAGGATCCAGGAGTTGATAAGAAATTTTCTACAGGAAGATTTAATTATTTTAAACTTTAATTAATTAATATTACACTTATTTTCTAAAGCACCAGAAGGCAGGACTAGAAACAATGGATGGAAACTGATCAAGGAGTGAAGCAACCCGGGAGAAAGCAGAAACTTCCTAACAGTGAGGACAATTAACCAGTGGAACAGCTGGCCACCAGAAGTTGTGGCTGTTCCATCACTTTTAAGAAGAGATTGGACGGACACCTGTCTGAAATGGCATAGGGGTTCCTGCTTCAGCATGGGTTGAACTAGAAGACCTCCAAGGTCCCTTCCAGCTCTATTCTGATTAATTAATTAATTACATTTCTGCATTCTGACAGATGCTAGGGGAAAAAATGGTAATGCTAGTGATAACAATGACCTTAAGAAAGGAAATATTCAACATATCTATCTGGGAGATGAATCACACCAACTCATTCAGCTACCCTGTTCTTGCCACACAATCGCAACACTTGCAGGTGCCCCAAATCTACCATGACCTGACACTCAACCAGAACCAATTCCCCCCAAAGGTCAGGAGGGCCTCAGGAGTGGAGAACGTAGCCCAACCCTCCTGAAAAGCATAGGACCTTCTTCTTCCCAGACTTAATTTTGCTTTAACAGAAGCTCCAAAACAGCTTCATCTGCCATAACTAATTGCTTATACGCCATAAGCCAGCCTCTGTCAGTGAGCTCTCACTTCCCCTGTGGATTTTTCTACCAGCTCTGTAGCCTAATTGTGCAATTGCTAGAAAGCCCTTTCTGTAATCTTCATCACATCCCTGACAAACAGCCTCATAATTGGTGGAAGCTTGAATTTTTGAATCGTTCGCTCCATCTCCAATGTGCTAAAGCAGGGGTCTCCAACCTTAGCAACTTTAAGACATGTGGACTTCAACTCCCAGAATTCCTCAGCCAGCTGGCTGAGGAATTCTGGGAGTTGAAGTCCACAAGTCTTAAAGTTGCCAAGGTTGGAGACCCCTGTGTTAAAGGACCTCAGGTCTCCCCCCTCAACTCCATCTGCTATTGGGGTTCCTCACTTCACAAGACCCAATTCCTGGGCATCTTCTGAACCCAAGTCTAGATGGAGGCATGACTGTACAGTGAGAAGCTAGCTCTTCTTGGACAAATGTCTCAATGGACACAGAAGAGGAACACACTCTTGATCACACTCGCAGCCGCCATCTTTTCTCCTTTTACACCAACACACCTGTGAGCATCCCAGCCCAATTCTCTTGGTGGGTTGCATAGAACAGGGAGCCCCGTCAGTGGTGAGATTCAAAAAAAATTGAGTAGCAGTTCTGTGGGCATAGTGTGGCTTGGTGGGCGTGGCAGGGGAAGGATATGCAAAATCCCCCTTCCCTCCCCACCCCACTAACCTGCTTTTCAGCTCCATTCTCCTGTGCAGGGCAAGCAAAGGAGACCCAGCCAATCAGCTGGGACTCAATGGGAGGCAGAGAAGAGATGGGGTTGGCGGGGCCAGTCAGAGGAGGGATTTGCCGGTTCCCCAAATTACTCAAAATTTCCTCTTCCGGTTCAGGAGAACCAGTCAGAACTGGCTGAATACCACCTCTGAGTCCTGTATGTGCTTTAAATAAAAAACCTTCTCTTCTAAAGCAAAAAATATGCTAGCATTCCCTTTCTCTGATGAGCGCTGAATTTCTCTGCTTGTACTGTGAATCTTTTTCCAATGACTTTGTGATCAATCCCAAGAGACACTTCAGAAAGAGACAGTAAAAGGGAAGATGAGCTGTTGTCAAAGACACACACAGAGAGACACACACCTCACCCCTTCAAGCAGGGGTCTGCAACCTGGGCCACTTTAAGATTTGTGGACTTCAACTCCCAGAATTCTATGAGTTGAAGTCCACAAGTCTTAAAGTTGCCAAGATGGGAGACCCCTGCCTCAAAAAGAGTGTGAGATAAAGTGTCCAATGGATTTTCTTCCTTGGTTGAAGAAGGGAAATTTTCTATTTTCCTAGGGGCCCAGAAAGATTCCTAGTGAAAGGCTTAGGTGCCTGCAATTTGCAAGGCAACACACCGAAACATGGAGGGGGCTGTTTCTCCTTCAGGGAAGCCCAGAATTGGTGGCTCTGCTGTGGCTCGGTTTCCTTGGAAATTGCTGGCATCATCTTCAAGCCCCGTGGAATGCCAAAAAAGGGGTCAACGCAACATTTGTCAACAAATGAAAGAAAAAGGAGGGTTTGTCACAAACACAATAATTTCAAGCATTTAGCTAAGTTGAAAATGCATCTGTGATGAGTTTTAGAACATCAGAAGGATTGTGTTTTTTTTCTTCCTGAGGGCAATTTATAATTTCACATATGGCAACTCAGAATTGCAAACACCGAGTTTGCAAATGAAAGAGACTGTATAAACAGTTTTTCTTTTGAATGTATCTTACTGTCCCATCCTCAACCATCCCCATTCTACACCGCTTGGTTTATTATTTCAACAGTCCTCTGAAATAGCATCAGCTGCAGAATCTGGGACCCCTTATTGGTCGTACCCCCTAACCACTAGGCATTGCTGTGATGACCAACGGAATATTAATAGCTCAGGCTTGACCTGTGGAGACCTCACTGAGCTTGGTTGTTTCTTGCAGACTTGTCATTACCCAACAATGCACTGATGATGCTACCTAGTTGGGTCATGAAACGTCTGCAAGAATACAACCAAGCTCAGAGTGTCAACTCTGAATCGAACCTGGCTGAAGCCACCTTTTGCTGCTTCATAGTTGCCACGTACTCAGGGGGGAGGATGAGGGGGACAGACCTAAACTGACTTGCAGACAAAACAAAGAGCTCTCCCATGGGAACCAAGGTCATCCCAACAGATGGCAGGTGAAGGAGGACTAAGGAGCCCGCCAACCAGTACTACTGGAGAATGTCACCATCCACCTTTGCCTTTACTCCCGAGTCGACCCTTGTTCCTTAACTGTTCCCTTCTCCTGGCAGCTCTGCACATGCACACATCAGGAACAGGCTCCAGCTGTTCTTCTGCCCCACTGATCTCTTACTCTGAAGGCAGCTGATAACTGTTGGACGGCCCTGGCCCATCTCTGCCTCCGACACAGAGGCCTCGTCAGAGCCTTCCCCCGACTCCAGGACTGGCTCATGTTCCTCCCCAACCTTCTCACTATCTGAGTCCATTGCCAGACCTGCTGGCCGCTGGCAGGCCACAGCAACCAAGGACCCCACAGTGCTGTGATTGCAGGTAGGATCATCCTTGTCATGGCCAAGATTGAGGGTTGAAGACCCACGAGAGATGTGAAAAACAAAAGAGGCTGGACCTCATGTCCCATGGAAGGAAGAGGAAGAAGGTTTACAAACAGAGTTCTCAAAATTAAAAAAAAAAAAAGGAAGTGAGATTCTTTCACTGCACTCTCTATAGACTTCCAGAGGGCCATTTCACATGCCATAGCAACTTTAGAAAGAGAGTTTGGAGCAGATTTAGGGGACTGCTGGGACTACTACCCAAGACGTCTATATCTTAGGTCTTACAGATTTTGGAGACGATCTGCCACTCCGAATGGTGAGAATCCAGCATGAGGATTTCCCAGGGCACCTGGGTGGCCATGCTGGAAAAAAATATGCCTGTATTTGATCCAGTGAGGATTTGCTTTTACTTAGATGTTGCAAATCTAGGAGATTTAACATGAATCACAGGCAACTTTCTTCTGTCTCTCTTCCCTGATGCTGGGCTGTTACATACCATCTGATTTAACTGTCTTTTCACTGGAGGTTTACAAGTCAACACCCCCTATTGTTCCAGTCCTACTTTCTGCCCGGGAGGGGCACACACACACACACACACACACCATTACAGACCATCTTGATGAAATTCCCACCCTCCCCTTTTTTGGGTGGGTCTCCTCAATTTTTCCCTTTATTTCTCATGCCATCTTCTGAGATTTGATAATGATCAGAAAGGCTGTTGAGTTGAGCCACTTCTAGCGCTCCAGGAAAGTATGGTGTTTCTTCCTTGATCAGGGGGTTAGGCTACAAGACCTCCAAGGTCCCTTCCGACTCAGTTATTCTGTGGTTCTGGAAGGGCAATCCACCTCAAGGCCCACGTCCGTCTTGAGTGTGGGCCTTGAGGAGGACTGCCCTTCCAAAACCACAGAAGCACGGAGTTTATTCTGTGGTTCTTCGTGAATCAGACACACAACCATCTCCCAAGTGCCATTGTGCATTAGGATACGAGCAGCCTGACAATTGCTGCTAGGGATCCAGATTAGAGAGGATCTCTTCTGGCTTCCCTTTTTTCTTCCCTTAAGGTTGTTTCACTCCTATTTCGCTCCCTCCCCCCTCCAGCTCCTCTATAAATCCCTCCCCTAATCAAATGGATATCTCTGCAGGGGAGAATTAGAGACATGTCCAATTTTCCTACATTGAAATGTATCCAGGTGCCAATGGATGTGTTTGCTGGCATTACTTCCTGATTAAGAGCACCGTGTTAAAAAGCAGGCGGCACAAGGGCCTCCTAGAATGATTTCCCAACTGTAATGTATGCATGCTTGTATGTGCAGCTATAATCCTGCAAGAATAATCTCCTTTTCCTTCTGGTGCTTCTGCCTCTCCTCCTCCTTTGCATTGGCCCAGTTGGTTGCAAGGGCTGCTTGCCTGTTGAGTTTTGATGTGCTTTTGTTCACAGGACAAAACCATCAATGCCAGGGGCTCAGTGTTCGGACAGCTTGTGGCACTGAAGGACATAATCCTGCAACAGTAGAGATCCAAGTCCAATGATGCTCTTATCCATTCACTCATGTCTAACAGAGGATTCAGTGCTTGTGTGAACCTGGCCTCTATCTCTGCTCTGCTGGAGATGGTGCTGAGAAGATGCAAGAAAGACTCTGCTTCTTACGCAATGCCATCGCAATCCACTTTCTTCAGAGAACAAACGTTTCTTGAGTGCAAGTTTCGGAGGCAAGCCAGGAGGAGATGGGCTTGTAGATTTCATCTCACTCCTTCCCTCCCATTCCTTGTGTCTCTCCATTTCAGAGATCTGCTGGGAAGAGGATTTGAAAGTCTCTATAGGAACCCAGATCTATTAACTTGCAAAATCAATGCGAAGATGGCTTTTCAGAATTGCTCACAGCACCACATGCCACAAGCTACATTAATAATTCCTCTGCATGCCAGTGTTTCTCAACCTCCACAAGTTTTAAGGTGGGTGGACTTCGACTCCCAGAATTGAGGTGTTCAGGTGTCCCACAAAGTCAAGAAGTTTAAGGTGGGTGGACTTCAACTCCCAGAACTGAGGCATTGAGGTGTTCCTCAAAGTCAAGAAGTTTAAGATGGGTAGCGTTGTTGGCTGGGGAATTCTGGGAGTTGAAGTCCACCCATCTTAAACTCATGGAGGTCATGGAACACTGATGCAGACCAAGCCAAGCAACCCAGAAGAGGGTGGTGTCATTTCTTCCTTCCTTCTCCTTCCTCCTCCCCCTCCCCTCCCCCTCTTCCTCCTCCTCCTTGCAAATCCAGTTGAGTCTTGCCGCCAAGATGACAAGCCATTTCTCCCCAAATCCTTCACAAAAAAACATTTAGGATGGACAGAGATTCTTCTGAGTTGCAATGCATTCCAGACATTCTCTCTTGAGGCCTCCTTTCCTTCCCCTGGAGGGCCTTGAATGGAAACAGATGCTGCTTAAGCAAAGCCAAAAAGTGACTGTTCCCAACTCAGATGAAATGAAGCCACTGCGAGGTGGGATTTCTTGGCTGAAAAGGTACGAGATGAAAATTAGTCATCGCAAAGGAAGGGTGTCTAGGTGAGAAATGCATACTCATCTTAGAATCACAATTGAGACCAGTTGCTATAAGCAAGGCAATTGTTAAATGAATCGTGCCTGCTTTTATGTCCCTTTTTCCATCATGATCGTTAAGCAAATCGGCATAGTTGTTAAGTGAAGCACATAGTCATGAAGCAAATCCATCTTCTAACATTGACTTTGCCTGTTTGGAACCTGGCTGTGAATGTTGCAAATGGGGATCAGGTCATGGCAACCATCATAGATCCATGCTGGTTGCCGAGGGTCTGAATTTGGATCATGTGACCTTAGAGATGCTGTGGTGGTCACAAGTGCAAGGACATAAGTCCCTTTTTTCACTGAGGTTGTCCCTTTGAATGGTTGCTGTACGAAGGCTTGTAAGTTGAAGGTGACTACCATACAAAAACCGGAAACTGCTGGAGTCAGCACAGAAGCACCATCAGTTGGGGCAGTCCAGGTGGACAAGACTCAAAAATGCCCACAATATCTCCGCCGAGATAAAAGAAGGTACAAGGCAGACCCAGAAGAAGAGGCAGAGACAACGTCAGAAAGATACCACAACAGCATCATATTAAAAATGGTTGAGGCCTACGGAAGAGCAAGGAGCAGAATTTGGCATCATTCTTGACAGCAGGAGGAGGAGGAGGAGGTAGAGGAAGAGGAGGAGAAGGGGGAAGAGGGGAAGGAGGAAGAAGAGGAGGAAGAGGGGAAGGAGGAGGAGGAGGAGGAAGAGGAGGAGAAGGAGGAAGAGGGGAAGGAGGAAGAAGAGGAGGAAGAGGGGAAGGAGGAGGAGGAGGAGGAAGAGGAGGAAAAGGAGGAAGAGGGGAAGGAGGAAGAAGAGGAGGAAGAGGAGAAGGAGGAGGAGGAGGAAGAGGAGGAAAAGGAGGAAGAGGGGAAGGAGGAAGAAGAGGAGGAAGAGGGGAAGGAGGAGGAAGAGAGGGGAAGGAGAAGAAGAAGAAGAAAGGAAAGGGGAGAGGAGGCTACATCACTTGAGTGGATGCCAGTAATGCCATTGCTATCATTGGCATCATGCCACGAGCTTGGGCTTACTTCTGCAATAGGGACATTTTGGGGGAGGAACCCAAAACCACCATTGTACCATCAAAAAAACCCCCCTCTTTATATGCTTCACCCATGCACACAAAAATGTAGGGTTTTGTTCATCTGCTTTCACGCCCACCCACCTTACCTCGCGTGAGTCCCCCTCCCCGGCTCTCTTGCTCCATAAAAGTGTTCCAGTTTTTTCTTCCTGTCGTTAGCTTGTCTTTCAAAGCCAGAGAGAGCCGGTGGCAGCTTTGATGGAGATCACATCCGGTCTGGTTGCCATAGGAACTGAAGGGAGAGCAAAAAAAAGAGGCAACTTGGCTTGGCTGGAGACAGTGAGGTCTTCTATATCAGGAGGAAAACCGAGACAAGAAGGCAGAAGGAAAGCAGAGCCAGGGCTTTCTGAGTGGGAGGGGAATGAGAGCTGGGGCTTTTGAGCCCAGGAGCCCCTCTTGGGCTTGGAGGAGCCTCAAGAAGGTTTAAATAGAAATGAGGAGGAGGAGCCCACTTAGGAAGTGAGCACCCACCCCTCTCCTAGAAAATTGAAATATCCTAGGAAATATTAAAAAGGCCGAATATTTCCCCTAAAAAGAGTAGAAACTCAGAGGCAGAAACTCAGCCCCCCCCCATCTTTACTAATGGGCCATTAAGGTCTAGGGCAGAGTATTCTACATAACAAAGGCCTCTGAGAAACAGGTGAAGCCATGTGGTCCAGGCAAAGCCTACAAAGTTAGTTAAGACCCCACCCCCTGGGAGTCTGACAGCCAATGGGATACATTTCTTGCACAGGAACAGGAAATACTAAGGTGGGGCCCAACAGAGGGTATATAACCAAGGGTCTCTCAGCATCTTGCCCCCCTTCTCTTTTCACCTTGAAGCATGTGGTTGTCCTTTTCACTTTGGAGCTGCAAGCCATGCGGTCTTGTCTACCATTAAACCGCCTCCATGCTTCCAGTGTCTTTTCCCCCACTTGGAATGGAACACAGAAGGAAAATTCTTCCAACACCGCCTAAGAGATGCCCACCTAAGCCCAGGAACCAAAGAGGCCGCTAAAAACCTGAAATGTGCCCCCCTCCAACTTTCAAAAGGGTTTGTCAATGTCATATTCCATCTAGCGAAGTAGGAAATATATTGCGGGCATGGCCACAGTAGAATCACGGATTTATTTTAAAAGAAAATGAAACCAAATAAAAATTTGATTTTTGTCCTGGCCTGTGAACTCCGCGTGGTGTCAGGGAAGGCATCTGGCCAGTAAATTCTCAATGCCATCCAGTTGCTCCAACTCTACCCTGAATTAAGGGATTACAGGATTGTAAAACAGAGAGGGTGTTAAAAAAAAAAAAAAAGCGTGGATTTTTGGGTGTTTCCAGACTGGCTCATGACCCCCACTCAGCCCTTCCCAACACTACCATCCCTCCCTTATTTATTCAAAAATAAACACCGGTCTCACTTCCCTTTATTTTCATGCTGTTTGTCTTATTTCACCATTTTAAAGCGTGGGAGTTATCTGGGCCATGTAGCTCAGACCCTCCCTCTCAGACTGTGGACCCTGGGAGGCACCCAGAAAAATATCAGAACTCTTTTGCAAGGACCCAACAGATCCAAACAGCCACGCGTCTCCCCTTCTGCACAATCTCTCTGCTCGTGTATTAAACATTTATAAAAGCTGGTTGTTCCGCCAGCTCTCCTCCCTCCCTTCCCTCCCTCCAACCTTGCCTTCTCAAAGCACATTTCGGCAGAAGCATCTCATTGGTCATCTTTCCTGAATCAAACTGAAACATCATAGATTTTTAGCCAAACTGACACAGACATCTCTATTATCCTGGCGCATCACTCAGCACCAACATTTTTCTGCCGAAAGGAGGGACTCAACTCAACCCAGAAACACCAGAAGGGTTGAATATGGATATTGGAAGAAGATAAAAGAGGAGGGAGTCCCATTTCTCAGAGTTCTTTGAGCAACGTTGTAGCTTTTGGGAGTTGTGACTAGGAACTCAGGAGCAAAGCAACCCCCTTGTCTGAACACGCCACTGCAAAACAAGCTTTGATGCCACTTGCTTTCTGAACAGAGGCATCCATTTCCAGATAACAGCTCCTCCTAAGCAGCTTTAAAGTTTGCATGTTCCTTCATTCCATGCTAAGCCAGAAAAGCCGGGCTTATTGAAATATTTGTTTTCACATAAAAACATGGGCTTTTTGATAAAGGTTGCCGAAATCACAACACTTGGTTTCCAGAAAAGGGCATCAGGGACACAAATCCCCACTTTTTAAATATTTCTAAAGCTGGTCTTTTGCAGTACAACAAACAATCTCATGGCAACTTAGAAATAAGCCCTTTTTATGATGGCAACCAGTTGTGTTGATCAAAGCCAGCTTTGAAAAAAAAAAGAGAGAGAGAGAAAAGGCATTGAACTAGAAAAGCTTGTGAGATCTCCACGCGGTCACAGCTTCCTTTGGTTGGGGTTTTGAGTTCTTTTAACTCCATTTTGGAGAGTCAGTTGATTAAAAAAGCTAAAAACAAAACCACCTCCCAGTTAGGAAAAAATGGCTTATTTTTTAAAAGGAAAAAAAAATAACAAGAAGAAGAATGCCAAGTCCATCATTTTATCCTGCTGGGGCTTTTATTGCCACCCTGAGTTAGTCCTGAGTTTTTCTCATCCACTCATGTGAGGATTTCCATCTTGCCTTCGCATAGAGTTTTGCATTTCGGTAATGAACCTCTAATAAAGTGGGACCCGGCACACCCACCCACAGCAAAAGCTAATTGTGCTCATTTGGGTGTGTCGGTGCTCCTGCTGACAGCAATGATTGATAAGAAGGCAGCTTCACACCTCGAGGGGAAAAAAAAGCAACAAATGAGTTTGCTAAGACTGGGTTGTGAAAAACGATCTCATCCAAACCCAACAGGAAGGAACAGCTCTATATGGAACCATTGCCCATAGCCACTTTCTGTATTCTATGTAAGAAACCACAGGACAGAATAACAGAGTTGGAAGGGACCTTGAAGATCTTCTAGTCCAAGCCCCAGCTCAAGCAGGAGACTCTATACCATTCTGAAGAAATGACTGTCCAGTCTCAAGCACCTGAGCAATGGGTCAGTTTCCACCATCAAGGAGAGAAGCACCTTGGAACGATGGAGGAATTTCCTGACAGTGAGAACAATGAATCAGTGGTACAAGTTGCCTCCAGAAGTTGCAGATGCTCCAACACTGGAAGTTTTTAAGAAGAGATTGGACAACCATTCGTCTGAAATGGTGTAGGGTTTCCTATCTAAGCAGCGGGTTGGACTAGAAGACCTCCAAGGTCTCCAACTCTGTTATTCCATTCCATTCCATTCTATTCTGAAGCACTCACAGCTTTTGAAGGCAGTAATTAATTATTTCAACTGTCAAGAAGTTTCTCCTTAGTTCTTAATTGGTTCTCTCCTTGATTAATTTCCATTAATTAATCCCATTAACATTATCTGTCTCTTCTCTTTAGTACCTGAGAATTTTTCACTAGAAAGATGCACATAAGTAAAAGTGGCAGCAGCTGAGTAGATGGTTGCATATTTGTGAAATGTAAATGTTGATTTTATAGATAGATAGATAGAGGTAGAGATATAGATAGATAGATAGATAGATAGATAGATAGATAGATAGATAGATAGATAGATAGATAGATAGATAGATAGATAGATAGAAAGGAAAGATAGGAAGGATAGATAGAAAGGAAAGATAGGAAGGATAGATAGAAAGGAAAGATAGGAAGGTTAAATAGGATAGATAGATGATTGATGAGAGAGAGTTAGAGAATAGGTAGATAATAGGTAAGTAGGTACCTAAGTAGGTAGGTAGATGGGTGGATGGATGATAGATGATAGATAGATAGATAGATAGATAGATAGATAGATAGATAGATAGATAGATAGACAGACAGACAGACAGACAGACAGACAGACAGACAGACAGACAGGGTGACTCTTTAATCTCAGTCTCTTGTCATATTGGAACCACTTTAGATATTTTTTAAAAATAATAATATTGAGCCAGTGGATGTGCAAATCCTGTGTGTGATTGCTCCTCCAGTGCCAGATGTTTTCCATAGCCTTTTAGTGACCGTAATGAATGAACTTCCGACAAAACATAGGCTTATATTGCATTGCTCGGCTTCATCTCCCAAACTACTATTTTTAGCTCAGTATTCCTGCGTAGAATTTCAATTTATGAAATAACTTATCCAGAACCAAATGACAGGGATAAACCGAGATGGAAATTTATAAAAGTCCAACATTGGCACCATGATTATCATGATTATTCGTTTTTGATACAGAAATATGTGATGCCTGTTTTTTACACATCAGTTTCGATAAGGGCAGATCATCAAACTATGTGTTTTGACATACCAAAGTCCATACAATCAGTCTGCCCATGTATTATATCATTGGACAAAATATGGATTAAAAAACAGATTTGTATGATCAAACATTGAAATCTTGCAATTATCTTAAAGAGGGAATCTGAAAAATATTTGATGCACATAATTTTTTGAAATTGCAAAGCTATCCCAGAATTGCAAAACCGTGTCTTACTCAAAATAGGTATCCCTGCACATCAATCTTCTTTTTTGTTCTCCAGTGACACATTTGCAAATTTTGCTTTTAGCTTTTCCTGGCATCATAATTTCTACCCTACTTTCAGTCTCTTCCTTCTTTTTCATCATCGCATCCACTGACACACGCATTTGTCTGTCTGCTCTGGCTCTCCCTTTAAACAATTTATTAGTTATTTTTATCGTATATATTTGTACTTTTTCCTCCTGTACTTAGTTGATATAGCAGTCTGCTTTTAATTCATCTTATCTCTATGGCTTCAAGTGGGGGGAATGACTTTAATAATGATGAAACAGCCAATTAAAAAGGAAACATTATTGTACCGGAGAAAGCTGGTAAGACAGAAAAAATGGCTGGATGTTGAGATTTGAATGGAGAAACAGGTTCCATTTTGAGCTGCCATTTGCCAATAGAGAAATCAAAATGGCATCCATGAAACAGCATTGAAATCAGAGATGGGCAGGATCAAAGAGGAGACAGATGGTTCCTAAAATGTTCCTGGTCTAAACTAATTGGATGGGGCTGAATACACCACAGTTATGTGAACCCTAAAATCAAATGAGCACAAGTTTGTGAGAATGTGGCTCTTTGGCCATTCGTTGCTAATTGAATCCAAAAACACCCACCCCATCCTTACAACAGGTTGAGCTAAAACAAGCTGCGGAAAGGTAAGTTAGATCTTGGACTTCTGCAACTGAGAAGCATTGAGCAGTCTTGTGGATGATGGATTTCCTGAAACCAATTATAAGAGAAGAAAGAAGAGAAGAGTTGGAGCCGGGAAGGTGGTTTAATGTTCAGCAGGACACGAAGAGAGAACAAACAGGAAGAACAATTCTGCCTCTCTCTTGAGGAGCATTTCTTCTCCTCTTGTCAAAATGCAGTGGGGAGTGGGCCAAGGGGCCAAGGCAGTGTGCACTCAGCAGCAGCAGCATCCTATGGCTGTGTTTTCAGCCACTTTCAGCTGAATTGCATTGAGCAAAAATCTCTTAAGTGCTGGACATGTTGCATTTCAATTGTTGTGTTCACAGAAGTAGAAAGGATTGATATGGCAGGAGAAAAAAACGGCTAGATGGAGAAGAATTTAGGATCCTAAAAATGCCAGGGCTTGGAACAGAATGAAGCATTCAGAGGCATCGGGAAGGGGGTGTCAAAAATGACAAGGTGTCAGCCGTGATTGCGTGATTAAAGACCTGTCCAGGTGTGTTCAAATGCACAGAGACTCCTGCCAGGGACACCCCTGGAGGCATCAAAATGATTCTGTTAAAGTTGCTTTTTCCATTACCTATTGGAAAGTAGTTTTGTTTATTCATTTGCTTGTTGTGGGTTTGTTTTTTTAGCTGCAGAAATGCAATCTGTTTCATCAGAGGGATATCCATAGGCAGCAATTGGTCAGAAAAAGAGTCAAAATCTTAACTATCATTTGAAAAATTGGCCAACCCAAAGAGAGAGTGCAAGGCAGTCAATGAAGTCCATAGCAGAACAGAGAACGTGGGACCTTTCCATACAACCTTGTTGTCTACTGGACAACTGGACCCTTGAGCCCCTTTCAAGGGTTGGGTTGCTCCATGGCAGTCTTCTGATCTTCACCATGAAGAAAGTCTTGCAATTTTGGTCTCTAAAAATATTATTAATAGCAGACAATAAGATCCATTTCATTGAGCTATTTCCATCCTTCCTATAGAACACCTGATGGGACAAGGGCCTTCATAAGATGTTAGTGATGTATAATTCTGAACAATATCCAAAATTCCAACTGTGTTTATTGGCCAGAAGTAACTAGTGGGACCTCTTATATCTATCAATTAGGTGAGTAAATAATTTCCAAGTGATCTCTAGATGACTTTAACAAACAACCTGTTCCATCTGCCTGTGGTGGATTTTATTTTCCCTCTCCTCCAAATGCTGAAATGTTTATTTCCGCTGGCTCATCTGAAGGGCTTAATGAAAGAAGGCTGTGTCATCTCCAATTGCTTATGTCAGAAGGTGCAAGGATAATTAAATACCAGAGAAGATACATTAGTTCAACCCTCTTAGCGGCTGATAATGCAAGGAGCAAAGGGGATGAGCACTTCATTTACATCTGCTGCTTTCCCCTGACAAAACTGTTTCAACTCTGTTCTCAGTTCATTTGCTAAAGTCACAGCAGGATGAGCAAGTTTGTCAAAGTAATATGGGGGCCGCCATCTTCCATTTGAGAAACTGACAAGAAGGAAATGGAAGGCAGAAGAGAGGCGGAGCGAGCCTTGGCTCTCAACCTTCCTTCTCTCTGATCTGCTGTGATTCTTTCAAGATTATAAGAAAATCAACTTCACCTGAATAAACTCCAAACAGCAACAACACTATAAATCACCACACTATAAAAAAAAGATGTTGAGACTCTAGAAAGAGTGCAGAGAAGAGCAACCAAGATGATTAGGGGACTGGAGGCTGAAACATATGAAGAACAGTTGAAGGAACCAAGCATGGCTAGTCTAGGGAAGAGAAAGACCAGGGGGGACACGATGGAAGGGACCTTGGAGGTCTTCTAGTCCAACTTCTTGCTCAAGCAAGAGACCCTATACTATTTCAGACAGTCTTTTCTTAAAAACCTCCAGGGATGAAGTACCTACAACTTCTGAAGCTACATCTGCAATTCCATCAGTCTACATCTACAGCTTCATCACATACAACTTCTGAACCCTCATGAGAAGCTCATAACGGTTTCTGGGGGACCGGGAGCATGTTAAAGTAGTGGTCTGTGCTGAGAGAGCCACTGCCTGCAGCTGACTAGATCCAGGATCTCCCTCCTTTCACCATCTCCCAGTTTCTTGATACCCAGAGCCAATCTTTCAGGCCATATTTTATCCTCCAGGTGGAGCATAATCTTTGGCTTTCCTTCTTGGCAAAAGCCCCACCTTCTTAAACTAGTCAGAGCTTATCTTCCAATCTGGAGATTTAAGCACTAATCAGACTCCAGGCCCTTGGTGTGTGTGGGGGGGCTTCCCTCCCCCTCAATTAACCGAGGTAGGGGTGGAGATGGGGAAGAAGCTTTGGAGTGGCCAGTTCCAGTTTGTGTGTGCCAGATGTGCACAGTTGCACAGCCGCTCTAATCTTCCTCCTTCTTCTGCAATTAAGGCTTGCTTCCTCTCCCTTCCTTTTCTAAAATTTGATGTTTGCAGAGGCAGGAGAGGTAGATTCGTAGAGTCAGCCGAGGTGGCTCCTAATGCATTGATTTAGTCGAGATATGTATCTTCCCCTCTTCAGTTAAAAAGACCCAAAGTAGGGCACAACATTTAAAAAAAACTGGTATAGCAAATACAGCAACGTAGTTGAAAATAGCAGAGCATCAATAAGATGTAAATGACTCTCCAGAAAAAAATGTGTTTCTGTGGGGTCCTCAATGCTCTTTCAGATTGGTTGCTTTCTTGCAGATGTTCCATGACCCAACTAGGTAACATCATGAGTGCTAGAAGGGAGTGGGGTGTGCAGGGAGGAGGAGGGGGAGGAGGAGGAGGAGGAGATGATGACTGTGGGGTCCTTGATGTTCTGAGCTTGATTGTTTTGCTGCAGACATTTCATGACCCATTATCAGTGCTAGCAGGGAGTGAGTCTCTGTTTATATGCAAGTTGCATGCTCTGTTAGTAATGATGTTCTGTTATTGGGGAATTTCTTTATTATGCTCTTGTTCACTATTTGATTGTTTGCTTGAGTTAGTATTTTCTTGATTGTGGTGTTGTTCACAGTTTTCTTGTTAACTTACACTCCCACCTACACTGACAAGGCAAGACATTGTGTATAAAAAGAAAGCAAATCCCACTATCTTCTAGCAATGATGACGTTCCCTAGTTAGATCATAAAACATCTGCAAGAAAACAGCCAAGCTCAGAGAGCATCAAGAACTTCACAGTTCTCCCCTCCTCCTCCTCCCCCTCTTCCTCCTCATCTCCACAAACCCCTCTCCCTTCTAGCACTGATAATGTCACCTAGTTGGGTCATGAAACATCTGCAAGGAAACAACCAGGCTCAGAGAGCACCAAGGACTCCACACTTCTACCCTGAGCTACAAAGATTCCCTTTTATTGGAAATGCATATATTTTCCCACTGGCAGAAATTGGATGCAATTTATGGAGAAAGGTAGGGACTGGTATAGCACAGATCCCATTTCCAACTCATCATCCATAATGCGCTTTTTCAAAGCTTGGTCTCCAGGCCAGTAAACTGTTTTTCTTAGCGATGGCTTTCAGTGACATATTAATTTTTACTTTTATGGGGCAACGTACATCATGTCCCCTTTCGGAGACCATCCATCCGTAGCCAAACACTTTTGTATTTTGAAGGCTCCAATTTCCCCTTGTTGTCGAAGGCTCTGAGGCCTGTTCCATGCAGAGGTGGCAAATTGCTCAACATAATTGCACACCCAGCCAGCCAGCGTTACAGTTGGTTGTTGTGTGTGTCTTTACGGGGAAGGGGAGGGAAGAATAAAGAATGAGGAAAAGCAGAAGGAAAACAAGAGGAGTGACCTTAGCTAATTAAAGCTGTAAAAATGCCCACATTTTCAGCGGCCTCTTTAATTCCTTTTCATGAGAAAACTCAGCCGTGGCCCCTTAAGTGTGCCCCTTCTCTCAGATTACAAATTATCTGCCTTTTCTCTGTTTCCTAGCACTTTTGTGGGTGAGGAGCCCCCCCACACACACACACTCCTCCCTGTAAGTGATGTTATGAATTATGGGAAGGGAGGTGGCTGTCACTTCCTACAATGACATTCCTTCCCTGGAGGGGAACACTGGCTCTTCTTCCTGGATTTCTTTCACAGTGAGACATGAAAGGGGGGGAGATTGGAGGCTGCGTGTCCACCCCCCATTCCCAGTCTGCCTTTTGAAAGTCTACAGGGATGGATAGACAGCACAGCACTGCACAAGAAAAGGAGGGAGGGGAGGGAGAGGTTTCAGAAAATATTCAGGAGCTCAGTCCAAGAAAATTGGGTTCTGGGTGGGCTGTCTAGAGATATGTTTGAAAACAGGATGGTTGGATGTGGCAGATCATGGGGAAATTAATTTGGTGCCTCCTCCCTTCATCTTTCCTCCTACACCCACCTCTGTAACTTGGCAACTCCAAACTTGGCAACTTTAAGACTTGTGGACTTCAACTCCCAGAATTCCTCAGCCAGCATGGCTGGCAGTTGCAGTCCACAAGTCTGAAAGATGCAAAGTTTGGAGACCCCTGTACTGATGGCATAGATACATTCCTCTGGACCTTCAAGAGCCTTTTTTTTTCCCCCAGGAGACGACCTGTAAGTTGCAACCCCCTGGTTTTTAGGGTTAGGGTTACCAAACTAGGCAACAATGAGAAGGGAGTGGGGTGTGCAGAGGAAGAGGAGGAGGAGGAGGAGGAGGAGGAGGAGGAGGAAGAAGAAGAAGAAGAAGAAGAAGAAGAAGAAGAAGAAGAAGAAGAAGAAGAAGAAGAAGAAGAAGAAGAAGAAGAAGAAGAAGGGGGAGGAAGGAGAAGGAGAAGGAGAAGGAGAAGGAGAAGAAGGGACTACAGGGTCCAGGGTATCTCTGACCTTGGTGGTTTTCTTGCAAACATTTCATGACTCAACTAAGTAACATCCTCACTGCTAGAAGGGAGAGGGGTTGTGGAGTAGAGGAGGAGGAGGAGGAAGTCTGTGGGATCCTTGTGTCTCTCTGAGCTTGGTGGTTTTCTTGCAGATGTTTCATTATGTGTACATTAGAGAACCGATTGTATTCCCTAGCTGGGTAATGAAATGTCTGCAGGAAAAGCACCAAAACTCACGAGAATGCCAAGAGCCCCACAATCAATCAACAGTAAGTCCAAAAGAGGTTAATATTTTAAATGACATAAGCCTTTTATTCCTCTAAAGCCAAGCCATCCTACTTCATCTGACCAAAGCTGTCTTAAGAGCCAGTCTCTCTTCTCTTCTTCTTCTGACTGCACTATAGGAAAACCCTTCCACGTCATGTAGAGGATGCTACCTCTAATTAGATGCTAGTAGCTGTTCCAGGAGAAGTAGGGGAGGCTTGGCAGAACTCCAGGTTCGGCCAAGGGAAAATCAAGTCCACTTAAGCAGGGTTAGGTAAAACAAGCTGAGCAGAAGACAAGAGAAACCAGTAGCACCTTGGAAAGCTCCGGTGTCGCTCCAGTTGGAGAACCAGAAGGAGATGTCAATTACTTCAGCCACGAGCAGAGCCTGGAGCAACTTGGATCTCTTCTGGGTGTTCAGAAGCCTTAGTAGAAGGAGAGCCTGCAGGCATTAGGATTGCTAAAGCAGTTGTCATCATATAAACATATCCTTGAAATTAGAGGTACTTGGCTCCCAGCATAACCCAGAAAAGGGCTTGTTTGACGGCATTCATCCTAATCACTAAAAGAGGTTTACCAGTTTTTCAATCTCTCTGCCTTGTGGCGGGGTTTTTTTGTTTTGTTTTTTTGGCTATGAATATAATTATTTGTGGAGAGCTGTAGAAATGTTTTATTAACACTACATTCAAATCGCAACAGCCAGTATCGAGGTCTGTGAATTTGCTCGTCATGGAATTTCATGCTCCCAAGTCTGCAAAAGAGACAAACGTGTATATCTCTCCCCCCCCCCCAACTTTCAGATGCTGAAACTATGAATATAAGCAGAATATATTCCTGGCCCATCTCATCCAGCAGGCCGTTCTTAAAATGGCCCACTAATTGCACCAGAAAGCCCATCATTCGCCAAAGAACCGGGCTATTTTTAATGCAGAGGAAGCTTTGAAATCATCTGGTCTTGAAACCAGACATTCTTGATTGAATGAAAAATAAAGGGTGGCAAGGAGAAGAGATGATTCTTCCATTGTGTCAATATACAATCTATTTGAAGACATTAGCCTCCATTATTCCTCAGGTTTATTCTGGAAAAAAACAGATGGACAATTTTCCCTTGGTATGTAAACTATCTTCTTCCACACACATTCCCTTCCCCACAAATAATATTGTGCTTTTCATGCCTTCGCATGGCTTGAAAAAGTTTCCAGATTCCCAGAACAATATATTTAAATATATATATTTAGGTTAGCTTGCTTCCTAAAACGCCGCCCACCTCCTCCAGGGAATGTGCCTTCCAGCCAACTGTGCATAATTGCAATTCTTCTTGGGAGGACTTTGAGATGTCCTGACCTCTGAAATGGGGATGGGGGAGAATTTAGGCATCCCCTCCACAATTTTATCTTAGAATAGGGCCAAATCCCTGAATTTATTATTTATTGGATATTTATCCCCCCCTTTATTACTTGATAAGGTAGAGCAAACTTTCCTAATATTTCTCCCCCGCTCCTATTTTCCCCATGACAACAACCCCATGAGGTGGGCTGGGGTGAGAGAAACTGACTGGCTTAAAGTCACCCAGTCAGCCACCATGCCTAAGGTGGAACTAGAACTCACCCTCTCCTGGTGATTGACCCAAAGTCCCCCAGCCTTTTTTCATGCCTTGGATGTCTGGGGAATTCTGGGAGTCCACATACCTTAGAGTTGCCGGTGTTGTGAAACATTGTCTTAACTAATAAACCGGGAATGTTGTAGCCAGGGGTAGGATTCTACCAGTTCGCACCTATTCACTAGAACCGGTTGTTAACATTCTAAGCAGTTCGGAGAACTGGTTGCTAGAAGAAATTAATGGGCTAATCCTGTAAGGAAGGCAGGAAGGAAACATTCTGGTGTTGCTTACAGAAACTGCCTCTCCATTAACTCTTATTACATTCTTGGCGGGACTAGACTTCCTGTCTCAGGAACATCTCTGGAGTTTTGTTCCCCTCTTTTGCTGGTACTTTGCTTGTGTGGGGTGACCATTCAAAGTTACAATGGCACTGGAAAAAGTGACTTATGACCATTTTTCACACTATGACTATTGCAGCATCCACACAGTCACGAGAGGCCAGGTGAGGAGATGCGTGCCTCGATGTGAGTGATGTTGAGTTGGCCATGCCTAGCTAGTCACATTACCACCAAGCCACACCCACCAACTAAGCCATGCCCACAGAACCTGTTTTTTTTAAAAATTGAATCCCACCCCTGGTTGTAGCACAGTCATTCAAATTACCACTTGAAGATTCTCCACCACCTTTTCATAGATTTCCTAGAATAAATGCTCGACCTCTTATAGCTTCTTATACTCTTGGCTATTCCCAGGGTTTGGGAAGAAAGACAGATGTTAACAGCATCAAATAGGATTCCCAGCAGCTGTCAAGTAAGAACCTTTTCTCTTGTAAAGTTGCAAATATGAGATTGTTGAGGAATTGAAAGCAATGTGCATTTTTCAAACCGAGATTCACCTGAGACTACAATTTGGAGCACAGCCTGAATGTAGCAGGAGCTATTCAAGGCCAACAGTCCTCCACCATATATCTTCATGGCAGAAATGGACCAACCACAAATCAGTTCTTCATTTTAAATTGAATAATCCTGAAGAATTGCATAATCCTGAAGGTTGAATCTGAATCTCCATGCAGGAAGAGAAAATGTTCTGACTCCAATTATCATTATAAATCAACTAATAATGTAGCTTTTTCTGCGGGGGCAAAAGTGGATGAATTTTGGAAACATCCTGCCTCATTTCAAGTAAATTTGTGCTGAAGGGTTGTGTTAGGTGCTTTCTGGTTTTGACTTCTTTTTAAACAACTTTGTATACAAAAATCTTGGCAGGATTTAATAGATTCTCTTGGAAAGTCTCAAACTTCTCATATTATATCTTGAAGGCTGACTTGCTCAAGTGGCATTCCGTGATTTTAAGTGAGCTAAACATAAACAAGGATAGAAAGAAATTGCCATGGGGGGAAAAGAGAGAGAGAGCAACTCACTGGAGACCCTAAAAAGCACAAAATGGGAAATGGTTTGGGATTTAATCCTTCATGGAATGGGGAGAAGGGAACCACACGGCTGTTTAGAGAAGTTTAAACAGAATGACAGAGTTGGAATACACCTTTGAGGTCATCTAGTCCAACCTCTTGCTCAAGCAGGAAGCCCTATACCATTTATACCCTATACCAAGTGAAGACGTGAGGGCTTCTTGGTGCTCTCTCAGCTTGGTGGTTTTCTTGCAGATGTTTCGTTTCATTAGGTAACTAGGGCAAGTCCTTAGGCCTTCTAGCACTGATGTTGCTGTCTAGTTCATTGATGAAATGTCTGCAAGAAAACCGAGCTCAAAAAGCACCAAGGAGCCCATATCTCAACGCTGAGCTGCAAATATTCTCCTTTAGAGACATGTGAAGAATCATCTCCAGTCCCTTTTCAGGCTAAGAAAAAACACTAAAAAAAACCCAAAAACCATCAGCTTTCTGTGAGCCTCTGATTTTTGGCTGTCATAAACTAACATGGTTCTCCTCCAGCAAATGTCATCCAGTTAGGTCCCAAAATGTCTTGCCAGAAAGAAAAAGGTTATACCTGTGAGCCCAGGTTTTGGGGGGGGGGTCCCCAAAAAAGCCCATTTCAAGCAGAAAGTCTAAACGACTACCAGAGAAAATCTTTGAACCAAGCTGTCTGATTTTTTCCCCTCTTGATGTCTTTTGTTGACTTTTAATTTTTATCTATAACTCTCCCAGAGTCACTATGGAGTTGGGCAGCTGCTGGAGTGAACTAATAAATAAATAAAAGACTTAAATCTCCACTGAACTTTACCATGAAGTTATTGGGTAGCTTCTCTAGGTTTGGTGTCTTTCTCTTTCTCTTTGTTTCTCATTTCTGCAGGTTAATAAACCTGACCTCCATTAAAACGAGGGTCACACCGAAGACAGAGGCATGACAAAGTAGTAGAACCTCGAGTTACCATACAGGATGCCTGGAACATTCATCTGTAGATTGATTTAAGATTTATGTTTTTTGACATTCTGGGTACTTTTGGCCCTTAAGTTGAAAGGACCGAGCACTGGCAGGATCTTGGCTGAGTTCAAAAAAAAAATAAAAAAATAAGCACAGGCTGGTAAGTTGAGTCTTCCTGACACCTCGGAAGGTGCTAGGAAAGCTGTCTGCTTTTTCCAACTGATGGCACTGCAGTTGTGGGCTTCCGTTGCTGCAGTATTGGGTTGTGAGGGAGAGAGGTTAGGTTCATAAATCAGATCTAACAGAAACAAAGTTTTAAAATTAATAATTCACCTGAACTTGGAGAAAGCCTTTTTAGAAGCACTTAATTTCCTGTCGCAAATTCCTTTACCATCTCGAGAAAGTTCAAAGCTAATTCATGGTTTCCTAGCACCACCCTCAGCTCCTCCTTGGTGAAGGAATTTTCTACTAGAGTGTATGATCTCCACAACCTCATGGCTTTTCAAGGACACCCAACTGCTCCAGTCTCCCACTTAGAGGAGAAAATCTACCTATATATTGACTCAACTGAACTTTGAAGCCATTCTCACCAGTTAAAGCTGAAGTTTTTGAAATAAAAAGCTAGGAGAACAGGTTGAGGCATATACCATGAGTCTTCTAAAGGAGTTGGATATGACAGCATGGAACAAAGTAAGGTACACAAACAGGTATCTGATCTTGAAGATGGAAAAAAAATCTGGGTGGATGGACAAATCGATGGATGGATGGATGGATGGATGGATGGATGGATGGATGGATGGATGGATGGATGGATGGACTAATGGGCAGGTGGATGGATGGATGGATCAATCAATGGATGGATTGATGGATTGATGGATCAATAGATGATGTGCCATCAAGTTGCTGATTCCTAGTGACCTCATAGACAGATTTTCTCCATGACAATCTGTCTCCAACCTGGTCATTCAGGTGTTCAAATGATGTCACCATGACTACTGGTAACTAAGCCCATCCCACCTTCTGCTGGTCCTCCTCTTCTTCTCTTTCCTTCTACCTGGATGAAATATTACTTGCAAAAGAGGCTGATTCACAAAAAAAATGTTCTTGATCAACATTCCTTCCTTAACTGCTTAGACCTCCCCAGTTAACTGCTTAGACCTTAACTGCCCTTAACTGCTTAGACCTACCAGTGGCTGCATTGCCTGTTCCACTGATGGCCATAGAAACTTTTTTAAAAAGGGCCATTCTTCTTTTGCTTTGTGCAAATTATCTCATTTCAAAGCATTGATGAGCAGCTATTATCCAAGTGTCTAGCTCAGAAAATTCACAGGTAAAAATAGAAGCAAGTTCACCGATGCTCAAATCAAGCTAACTTAGTTGAAACTTCCATTTTCGCCCTTCCTCCCAGCAATGAGCTTTTTAATGAAACCCATTTGGATGACAACTCCTTGGAAAGAGACCAAGAAGGAGGTCCTTCATGACTCTTGTTGGCCCTTGGAAAGCATTTACTTTCTTCCTTGTTTTTCCCTTTTCCCATCATCTTACGGCTGGGTGGAAAAAGATGCACCCAACCCTCTCTCATTTGGGGCCAAGACAGAAGTTGTATTTACTTCTGTGTTGAACTGGAGATGTGTCTGAGAGGACAGCATTTGTGTAGCTATGGCTGTGTAATTTATTAGCATTTGATTTGTGGGTTGGCTTTTGTAGAAAAAGCCTCTTTTTCCCCCCAAGGATGATGTAAAGCCTAGACTATAAGAGAAGTGAGTTATGACACACAGCAGAGGCTGCAATCTTACTTGTCTGTGTACTTAGCATATCTCCTTCGCACACGCGACACACAACGAGGCTTGACAATCACAGCTTTGAGTCAAGTTCGTTCCACCCGCCTCCTCCTTCTTCTTCCTGGCTTTCTCTCCCCCCAACTACACAACAAAGCCACAAAAGAAGGCTTGGAGGAAAGGCGAAATTAAGCCAAGATGGGATTTCAATACGGAGTAAGAGTTTGTAAAACTCCACAATGAAGCTGTCAGGCCTTCTTTGTGCAACCAAATGATGTGCCAAACAAATGTTTCTAATCTCCAAAGGTTGTGTTGGAAAGCTGGGCTTCTCTCCCCTCTCTGGAACAAAACGTGCCCAGTCACGGTGTGATCTAGCCAGGGAGAATAGAGGGGAGGGTGGCGCAATGGTTTTGCTGGAGCTGGAAGACGTAGTTCACATCGGATTAATTCGTCTCCCTGCTGCACTTGAGGTCTAACTCATGTTCTCCAAGCCATCCGTGGTTTTCTTTTGAAGCACCAAGATGAGGTGGGTCACGGTGGTCCTTGACCAGAAGTAACTCAAAGCAATACAAGTCATCCCAAAAGACAATCCATTGGTGGATAGTTCATAAACTGAAAGTTTATGATATCATATATCATAAACTGATATATATATATAAAAGCAAAATGCCACTCATGCATCATCACGAAATCTCCAGAACTGCAAAGCCTACAAACTTGAAATTTGGCACATATTTTCCTCTTGGCTTCTAGGGGTTCACTAAGAAAGGATTTTTCGAAATGACCATTAGAGCATTGGTATTTCCTATATTATTATTATTATTATTATTATTATTATTATTATTATTATTATTATCATTATCATTATCATTATTATTATTATTATTATCATTATCATTATTATTATTATTATTATTATTATTATTATTATGCTCTGATGCTAAGGAGTTCTACTCCCCCTCCCCACCTAAAAAGAAATCTCTTACAAATGCAAAACACAAGCAGAGGAGAGGAGGTTCAGTTTCTCAGCACCAAGCAGCTTTAGTACAGAACAGTTGAGCTAAGCCACACCCAGGCTCCTTGCTGTATCTTGCTCACATAGCAAATACTGTTTCACTTTCCAAACAGCCCTCAACTCTCTCACATACTGACAGGATGCTAGCTAGATGAATACTGATGGATGCTGGTAGGCAGAGGCACAATTTTTCCCTCTTATTTTTCTCCCCCAAAACTAAGCCCAATCACATAGTTTCATAACAAAGCATGGGTGTGTGTGTGTGTGTGTGTGTGTAATATTCCAAGAGTCATCAGCTCTTGTGGACAAATAACATTTTAAAAATAAGCTAGTTTTTTTTTTTTTAAAAAAAAAAGATATAATTGTCAAGTTTTGTCTTCTTGGTAGACAGAATTTGGACTTTGGAGAAGTAGCCCCATCATCAGAACCTGCAAGGAGACACTTTACCTAAGCAGCAATATTGATGTGACAAGAGTGATTGTTGACCAGGTATTTTTTTGTTGACCTCTAAAAAAGTCAAAATTCTGTGGTTTTCCCACAATGCAAATCACCCTATTTTACCGCTCATCTTCAGGGCCAAAAGGCAGCACAGACAAAGAGACAACTGGAAGCAGAGAAGAAAAAACAGATGGGATGGATGGATGGATGGGAATGTTGCAGTTTGGGTATTGATAGTAAATTACATGCAATAAAAATTTACCAGTGTGAAGGCCAGGATAGCATAATGAGTTCAATTACCTAAAGGACAGAGGTCACGTTCTCTGGGGCCATGAGAATCCATCCCAAGGTCGGCGGCAATTGTCCTGACAGGATATTTTTTTCTCTGCCCTTCTCTCAGCTTAATGATCCAGGAGACAAGAGGCCTAATGGAGTATCTCATCCCACAGTTGAGCCAAGCTCTGCCACGTAATTTCTCAGAGGTTTCTGTCCATTGTGAAAGAAGCTTCTAGCTTCTGTCTTACTTTCAACATTCTTGATAATTTCTTTCCACTTTCTCCTGAGAGTCCTTTTGAGTTGGTTTCTTGGGGGGCGGGGGGAGAGATGAAGATGGTGGAAAGAGATTTCTGTTGGTGGGGTTAGCCTGAGAAAGCTCCAATTAAGATGGCATCTCGCAGGGTTCGACTGGCGATACACTCAGGGGACTACCATCTCTTCATTGCCTGGGACAGTTCCTTTGAGAGAAAGGTTGGCAGCCAATGCTCTACTGAGTCAGTAAGGAAAAATAATCACAATTTTTCAGCCTGGCCCTAGAAATTCCATTGGATTACCTCTGCACAGCTCCATTGTCAGACAGACACAAAGAGATCCTTTCCTATTGTCCCACACCAGAGACCAGATAGAGAAAATGAGAAAGAGAGAGACAATTGAGAAATTAAAAATATAATAAAAGCCCTTACTTTGCCCAGGGCTGGGAATATTAGTGAACCTTTTTAATTTGCACTTGCCATTAATTTTAGTGCGGGGAAAACGCCTTTGCTTTTAATGGTGTTGTTAATTGCTTGACAGGGAGAGCTACGGGAGGGAACAATTTGCTACCAAACAGGTTTGTGCGTGTATTAGAATTAACTCTGCTGACAAGCATTTGTTTCATCGTATAATATCCACACACGAGATTAATTATATTAATACAATGCACTTAATATATTGGTAGCGTGTAATCAGCAAAAAATATGCAACACACAACTCTTCTGTGAATGACTATTATTTATAATGTAATTATCATGGATTGGATATTCTGCTTTTCATTTTCTTCTGACCCAATTGTTTAATCTACACACCCATAGTCACATTCATTCATGAGTTAATATGCACTTTACTACAGATCACACTTTAATAATTGTCCAAGGAAGTGTGTATGCCATCATGGAGTTAATCGTGTTTAAGAGGCCAAAGCAATTTGGGGTGTTTCTTTTCTGAAGGGTTTGTAAGTGTGCTGAAGAAGTCAACATCACAGAGAAGCCTTGGTTGAACTTTTCAACACATTCACTGGCTGTGCCTAGCAACAGACACAATAATTATCCATCATTAAATGAATGACCTTAGGAGGTATTAGGTCATCTAATCCAATCCCCAAGCAGTGGAGACATTCATTAAACTTGTCTGATATTCAAACCGGATCTCCCTTCCCTTAATTTCAGTCTATCAACATTTCTAGAGCTGCTTTTACTTTCAAGAACCTGGCAGAGAAATGGGATTGAAATATAGAGAAGAAGCCAAACATTAAGATAAGGGGCCCAGGAGGAGAAGGAGTGGTCAGACCAAGACTAGAGACCCAGGAGAAGGACTGATCAGGACATCAAGAAGAAGGATTGTATCTAGAATTAAAAGGCAAAGAAGAGTCAGAGAACCATGAAATGTGGAATAAATGGTAAGAATGGATAAATAGTAGGAATAAGAATAATAAGATAAAAAAAACGCATATAAATATATATAAATGAATAGAAATTATAAAGATCCATATTTGTAACAATGATGCCACAGTACTGTTAAATACGTGATCGAGATATGTAAAGGTGAAAGAAGAAGAAGAAGAAGAAGAAGAAGAAGAAGAAGAAGAAGAAGAAGAAGAAGAAGAAGAAGAAGAAGAAGAAGAAGAAGAAGAAGAAGAAGAAGAAGAAGAAGAAGAAGAAGAAGAAGAAGAAGAAGAAGAAGAATAATTGTGTCAAAGTTTAACTGAGACATTCCCATCTGATCAGGCTACATCTACCCTGAAGGATCTACCTAGGCTTTTTCAGGCTCTGAAGCTAGGTCTGCATCACAGTTGCACAGAACGTGAAAAATAAAATCCCACAGAAGCCTGCAGAAGCCTCCAGTTAGCAACAAGGCTAATTTGGGATACAAAAGATGGCAAGAATCCCTGTCCACTCAATGAATCCCCCCTAGAAAATGTGGGAAAGCTCCCATGTTTTGAAGGGGGCTGAGGCACCCACTGCAAGAGAAGGCAAAACTTCACCCACTTTGGTTTCTAGGTGGGACATTCACAGCCAGTCTTTCTTTTTCCAATGGCAGATCGCAAATAAGCTAACTATAAATCCATTCTTTGGTTTCTCCTCTAAGCAGCTCTGTTTCTTTCTTTCTTTTTCTTCTCCTTCAAACAGTTCACTGATCTCAGCAGAGCAAGAAAATTAAATGTCTGTGTTGATGATGGTAGTGTATTTTTATAAACAGATCAGGAAAAGCACATAAGAGGCAAAAGCTGATGTTGCAAATTCTTGAAGAAGATATTTCTACATTAGACTCTTCTCTCACCCGAGCAAAAATACAGATTTTGATGTTTAATAAAGACAGAAGAGCTGCTCCTAAAACAGATCTCTTGTCCTGTCAGTATTCCGTTTAATGCTAGGCTACAGCTATTCTTTTCTGTTAGCATCTTAGCTGTGATTTCAGTCCATGTTAGATTGAAATCCACTTCCTCAACTTGCTGTTGATTTCAAAAAAATTTTTCCCTTCCTTTACTTGATGTATTGTTAGCAACATTCTCATGACCTTGGAAAAAAATAAATTACCTGCATCAAGTTGTGTTCGATGTAAGGATGAGAAGAAGAGACTTCTTACTATGGCCGCAAACAATTCCAGTTTAAGTCAGGCTAAAAATGGAAGAAAGAAAAGATTCAGGCCCAAGGCTGAGCAGTAGACAAAGAGATGATGAAGGCTGAAGGAGCAGGTCTAGAAAGGGAATGAAGGATACTTTTCTGCTCCCTGCAAAGTATGTGAGAATGTGGCAGATTTGCTTCACAATTGGGCTGGGAGTAGAAGCAAGCATTGGAATCACTCAACTTCCAAATCAAATTGACCTGTTGGATTTCTTTAGACTAATTCTGGAACCTATCACGAAACAGTCCTTCTAAAGGGTCTGCAAAATAATAGTAGCTTTGATTGCTTTTTGAAGACTTATCCTGGAATCTCTCAAGTGAAACAATCCTTCCAAAGAATCTGCAAAATAATGAACGTTAGCTTTGTTTCCAGATCAGGCGTCAAAGCAGGATGAGATCACAAGCATCAGTGATGCCATCGGGTGAAAATCAAGTGATGCAAATTGTGGTTGACCCAAATTACCTCATTCACAATCACAAAGTCCTGACATGCAAGATATCCTGGCTTCCTGATGACATTCATGGAGCACATCAGTCACAGAGCTCTGGCAGATTATGAATCTTGCATAACATTCACCTACAAATCACACCCAACTGAATGCAAAATTCCAAGTGTTAAAGAAACCTATCCTTAAATTACAATGTCTATATTTTGCTGGAATTGGTCAGGTTCCCACTTTCAAAAGAGTCTACGGTGTCTACACATCCAGGAGTCTCTGAAGTGTAAAGCCATTTGCCCTTCACCAAGCTAGCAAAGAATTCTGGGAGTTGGAGTTCCAAGCTCTCTTGGTTGACCAAGATTTAGGCTACTTCCCAGGGTCTAATAGCCATAGCACTTAGACTTATATATTGCTTCCTAGTGCTTCACAGCCCTCTCTAAGAGGTTGACAGAGTGAGGCTCTTGCCCCCCAACAATCTGGGTCCTCATTTTACCAACCTCAGAAGAATGGAAGGCTGAGTCAACCTCGACCGGTGAGGGTCAAACTCCTGACAATCAGCAGAATTAGCCTGCAGTGCTGCATTTCTAACCACTGCACCACCACGGCTCATCCACTCTGTAATTTAGCTTGTCCCTTCATCTCCAGCTGCTCTTCCCAAAACTGTGTTTAGGGTTGCTCTTCTTCTCCATAGCTTTTAGTTCTGTTTTGCATGTTTTACTGTAGACAAGGCTTCAGTCCAGCTCATTTGTCTTCATTTCCAAAAAGTGCCTTTGACCCAGAAAGGGTTGCTTGCTGGAGCCCCTTTTTCTGCCAACTGCTCCTGTCCTGGCTTCCCTTCCCAGCAATCTAGCAATTATTTGACAATCTAATGCTGTCCCTTTGGCTGCAACCAGAATGAAACCACCTTGTATACAGCGGAGTTCTCTGAATGAAAGGGCAAGGTCTCCTTCCAGCTCTTGAGTCCTGTTTACCTTTGTCTCTTGCTGTCTCTCTCACACAGTTCAGAACCACAAATTTAAGCATCCCTGAGGCTGGAGGTGAAGGAACAAGCTAAATGACTAGATTCCGCAGGGAGGGAGGAGGGGGCAGAGCAGGTCTAAAGAAAATGTCACACAGGAGGATTCATGTTCCCATGCAGGCACTCAGAACGTAGGTCTCATAATTCCCACCATGGAACAATGGATGGTCAAGGAGATGGAGTTGGCCGAGATGGCAACATCGACTGATTTAATGAAAGAGAAGAATTTGTTGCCACTTGGAAATTATTTCCGGACGTTGCGCTCCAATCTGGAAAAAAAAAAAAAAAAAGGAAAATTTGATTTTAGGATTTGAAGACTACAATGACTTTGTCATTCTAGAAATGGCTGGAAATATTTAGAAATCTAAGCCCAAAGGTCAAGGTTGTATCTTCCTTTGGTTTTGCAGCAGACTCCCAACTTTTGGCAACTTTAGGATTTGTGGACATCAACAACCAGAATTCTTCAACCAGCCTGACTGAGGAATTCAGTTCGTTGAAGTCCAGAAGTCCTTAAACGTGTCAAGGGTGGAGACTCTCTACTGGTTATGAGTCCTGAAAATTCAGCATTGTTTTATGGATGGAGGAAGAGAAGATCAATGACAGAAGATGAAAACATCTCCATCTCCCCGGTGCTATTCATGAGCACCTAGGAGGAATTGCATGGTCCTCCGTGGAAAACATTGAGTGCACTCAGATGACACTAATAGAAGAGAATAATTGAACCACTAAGGACATGCTCCACCATCCTGACAACCCAAGTCATTGTATATAAACACGAGCAAATCCCCCTCCATTCTGGCACTGGATGAGGCTATCTGCAGTACTTGGGTCATGAAACGTCTGCAAGAAAACAACCAAGCTCAGGGAGCAACAAAGAGCCCAGAGTCTTCCTCCTTCTCCTCTTCCTCCTCCCTTTTCCTCCCTTCCCTATCATCCATTCTTCTTTCTCTTCCATTCTGTGCATCCCATTCCCTTCCAGTATTGATAACGTGACTCAGTTGGGTAATGAAACATCTGCAAGAAAAACAACCAAGCTCAAAGAGCACCAAGGACTTCACAGTCCTTTTCCTCCTCCTCCTCCTCCTCTTCTCCTTCTTCCACTATGCCACCCCTGCCCCCTTCTAGCATCGATGATGTTACCTAGTTGGATCATGAAACATCTGCAAGAAACCCACTAAGCTTAGAGAGCAGCACGGACTCCACTGGACTAAGGTGAGTTTGACCTGATCTAGTGGAACGATTCCTAGATTTTCATAAGAGAAGCAAGCAGGTTTCCATCATAGTGGTGAAGGAGTCGTACAGAGACAGCAATGAGATCCCAGAAGCATTTAGACTGAGGTGGAACCAATGACCTTTCTAAAAAAGAATGTTATTTTAGAAACTGAGCTGGATGCAGAAGTTTCCCCCAGGGAAGGCCCAAGGCAGCCTGAAAGGCTTTCTGGGAAAATCCTAGCTGATCCTTCATGGCTGTAATGATTATAGTTCCAAAGTCAGGTACAGGAAGATCCTTGCCTCCATCCTTGCCTCCAACATGCCTTCTCGTCTTATGAAATCTAAACAAGTAACCTAAACTGAGATCGACTGAAGACATTCACCTCGTGTAGCATGGGGCTCCTGTGACCTTTTAGAAATCAACATTTTGGAGCAAAAAGAGCTATTTCAATCACTGGGGCATAAACAACACAGCCTCATAGGGAGGGCAACCCAGGTGTTTGGCTCCGGGCATGGCGCAAGTGCAAAACTCAATTAAATGTTGGGTCTACTGGATATTAAAAAGAAAAGTGATATTTCCTTTGGCATCTGAAGGCTGTAAGCGCCAAAGGGGAGATGATCCTTCCTTTATTAGAGCCCCTGATTTATGCCGCGATTTGGGATTGAAATTCATTCTCTTTGTTATGGTTGGAAATGCAGGCAGTCAACAGACAAGCCCAGAAGGAACCTCGGTCTGATTAGAAGATGATCCACTCTGTATCACTGTTTATTTCATTAGGCTACGGCAACCTTTCCTGATTGCATGGACTTCAATCTCCAGATGTCCCCAACCTCTGCTCAGAATGGCTTATTCCCTTTCCCAGGATAATTTTGAACCAGGGGTCAAACTTTTTTACAACTGGTTCTGTGGGCATGACTTGGTTATTCTTACCTTTGTCGTCAGAGTGCAACATGTGTACAGCGAGATTGGCTGAGCCTCTTCTCTTCACCCCAACACAACTCACAGTGAGGACGGGAGTCCCAAACCCAAACCCAATCTTATGGCACCACCTGAACTTATTGCACAGCATGCCGGCCCCACAAGTCTATCTTATTATGTTGACATGCAGTTATTTTACATTCAGGAGTCTGACAGCCCACAGGTAGAAACAGTTCTTCAGCCTGTTGGTGTGGCTGACTATGCTTCTCTACCTCCTTCCCAATGGCAGTAGAGTGAAGAAGGGCTGACCAGGGTGTCCCTGAGGATTTTCCCCACTCTTCTAAGGCAGTGAGTCCTAGCGAGGTCATCTAGTGCTATCAGTGGCCATGGCTTGGTGGGCGTGGCTTAGTGGGCATGACAGGGGAAGAATACTGCAAAATCCCCCTTCCCTCCCCACCCCACTAACCTGCTTTCCAGCTCTGTTCTCCTGGGCAGGGCAAACAAAGAAGACCCAGACGATCAGCTGAAATTCAGTGGGAGGCAGAGAAGAGACTGGGTTGGTGGGGCCAGTCAGAGGTGGCATTGGCCAGTTCTCCAAATTACTTAAAATTTCCACTACTGGTTCTCCAGAACCAGTCCGAACCGGCTGAATACCACCTCTGCTTTGAACATATTCCTAGCAAAGAGAAAGATACAAAATCCCTACAAATGCGAAGTTGACATTCTGCAGAGAAATTTAGGGTGGATTGAAGGTCCTGCTCAGCTGTGTGTTGGCAGAGGGACTGCAATTAATAATTTTGTGGTGCCAATCAAAATGTATTAGAAGAGCTTCATAGCAAGTGCAGTCATTAAGTGAATGCTGTTTGCAAATTTAGACACGAGAGCTTCACAGCTTCAAGCTCTGTTTCTATAAACTAAAAGAAAAGTTGATTTTCTCTCTCACAACTTATTATAATCCATTCATTGTATCTCTCCACATAGTTCTATCCTTGCAGTTCATCCTTGCAGATTGCCCCTGTTACGATTATATCCTTACATTATTTCATACGCTGCTTTTTTTTTCTTTAAACCTTCTCCGCTCTCTGTTTTGAAGATTCTTTCAAGTCCATCCAACTGTAACTTTCTCTATCTTTCATTTTGTCTTGTGTGGTTCAGCCCTCATTTATTCTTTCTTTATGACCTTATCACAGATAACAGACTAACAGAGGTGGAAGGGACCTTGTAGGTCATCTAGTCCAGCCCACTTGCCCAAGCAGGAGACCCTACTGCATTTCTGGCAGGTGGCAGTCCAGTCTCTTCTTGAAAGCTTCCAGTGATGAAGCTCTTGATGAATGAAGTTCTTCTAGTTCCTACATGGGATATCTGGACATTTCTCATATGATCTGGGAACATCTGATTTCTCCAAGACAGGCAAGGGCCCACCATATTTGTGCAAAATAAGTGGCTAGGGTTGTATTCTTCCTATCCCAGCCATTTTGCTCAAATTTGTGTTTCAACTGGTGTCAAGGCGGACAGCTCTCTCTATAGCCATTGTGCTCAGAGCTAACTGTGTTCTATCTTTTTTTCCCCTTCTTTAGATGTTTAAAACAAACTCACATTCATTCTGTATGCAGCCCAGCACAGGCAATTTGCATTGAGGTGCTTTTGCATATGACCATGCCATTTTCTCTGTGCATTAATCATTTATATGAATACTTTTAAATAACTTTATCAACTATATGCAGCATTTGAGAGGAAGCTCTATCACAGAATTCAGAACAGTACAGATTAGCTGCATTATCTATTAGCTAAAATAAGACGGCGGTCCTTATGGCAGACTGTATATTACCATAGGCCAATTCTCATAGAAATATATCTAGTACCAATAAAAGAGAATTATTTGTAGCTCAGGGTTGAAATGAGGAGTCCTTACTGCTCTGAGTTCGGTTGTCTACTTGCAGAATGCAGTTGTGATGTTATGTCGTTTGGGGAATGAAACATCTGCAAGAAAACAACCAAGTTCAGAGCACCAAGAACAGTCCGTCCCCACCTCCTCCTCCTCCTCCTCTTCCTCCCAAAATCGACTCTCTTCTTGCACTGATGATGTTACCTAGTTGGAACATGAAATGTCTGCAAGAAAACAACGAAACTCAGAGAGCCCCAAGGATCCCATAATCGTCATCTCCTCCTCCCCTCAAACTCCCTCCCCTTCTACCACTGATAATATTACCTGCTTTGACTCATGAAACATCTGCAAGAAAAGAGCCAAGCTCAGAGAGCACCAAGGACCCCTTGTATATCCAATGCCTAAAGAATTTGCTGAGATCCTATTTGTCCTCGTCGATCCAGGCTCTATTGCCCAAATCAGATGCACAGACTATGGTTTCCATAATCCACTCTTAAATGTGAGCTACTCTCTTTACAGCATGATGGGGTTCTGTCCTCCAAAGGTGGTGGCATTAAGGCAGTGGCCCCCAACCTTTTTGGCACCAGGGACCGGTTCCATGGAGAGTGTCTTTTTTCTGTGGACTGGAGGAGATGTGATTTCACATGCTGCCTCCATCTCGCAGAGGGGACTTCATTTGTTTGCATGTCCCAGTTTCTGGCATGCACGGCCCAACGCTGGCCCGGGCATTGGGGACACCTGCATGAAGGTACAAAGGTCTATTTTCCTCCAAACCATTGGCATCCTCAGAAGAAGAAAAAATGGCTATTCCTTCCTTCTCAAGCAAAGGAAAAAGCAGTTTGCTGCTGTATCGCAAAGTGGGGAAACTGATGTATCTAGAAAGAGACCAAACCAGGGCATGGGGATTTTTTTCCTTCCCAAGCACAAACAAAATTATGAAGCAAGAACATTCTGTTCAGCAGACAAACTAATCCCTGCAAACAATATCAGCCAGCCCACCCCGCTCTTCCTCCACAACAACCCAGCCACTAATCTTCTCTTCTGTGACTTCTAATTACATCACCCTCCACCTAGTCTGGTGACCTGGAAAGCTGGCAAGCAGCCAAAGCACCTGGGAAGGCAGGCGAGGAAGACAACGGTTCCCTTTGACGGGCATAAACCATACCCTTAGATCGATGTACAGACAAACAGATGGCTTTGTGGGGGATCCTCATTCAGCAACCGTCTGGCTTAGTGACCATTCGCCATTGTGATGAGCCAACAGTGTGTGACAGCAGCCAAAAAAAGCCGATGCAATCCTAATCTGCATTAACAGAATCAAGATCAAGGGAGGTACTAATACCACTCTATAAAGCCTTAGTAAGACCACACCTAGAATCCTGCATCCAGTTTTGAAAAAAAAGATGTTGAGATTGTAGAAAAAGTACAGAGAAGAGCATCCAGGATTATTTTAGGGGACTGGAGGCTAAAACATACAACGAACGGTTGCAGGAACTGGGCCTGGCTAGTCTAGGGAAGAGGAGGACCAGGGGAAACAGGAGGGCAGTCTTCCAGTATTGGAGGGGCTGCCACAGAGAGGAGGAAGGGAGTCAAGCTATTTTCCAAAGCCCCCGAAGGCCAGAGAAGGAATAATGGGTGGAAACTGAACAAGGAGAGATTCAACCTGGAAATAAGGAGAATCTTTCTGACCGTGAGAACAAGCAACGAATGGAGCAGAAGTTGCCTTCGGAAGTTGTGGGAGCTTCATCCCTGGAAGCTTTCAAGGAGAGACTGGACTGCCATCTGTCAGAAATGGTGTGGGGTCTCCTGCTTGGGTGGGCGGTTGGACTAGATGACCTACAAGGTCCCTTCCAACTCTGTTAATCTGTTTAAAACACGGCAATCAATTCTGGCACCAAGAATCTTCACCTGTCTATAAAGCAAAGAAGGACTGAAGACCAGGAGCACAGCGGATGGTTCACCAAGCAACCACTTCGCTTGATATGCCAGTTCCAACAGCGGTCATTAAATGAGGACAGCCTATGCGTGTCTCCCCAAGCATAAGTACACCCATATATCTATCTATCAATCAAAGGGTTTCCATCAAACAATTGCAGAAAACTGATTTTCAGCCTCTTGTTGTGACATGCATGCCCATACCACCCATCTCCCAGGTTCTACAAAATTGTCAAAAGAAAAAGATAAACAATAATTAGCAGTTTATCGTATAACAGACAACCCAGCATTTCTCCTCTGATCAACATTGGTAGATATAGCAGGAGAGAATGAACTGTGCACATGTATATGTATAAAGAGATATGTATAAAGATTCTGGCCTTGGGTGGGGTGAGGGGGGTCAGACTAGAAGACCTCCAAGGTCCTTTCCATGTCCTATCTTCTTTCCACTCCTGGCTGCCTGGGGGTGGATGCCAATGTCAGTTAAGCAGAAGTTAAATTTGTATCACAGATCTTGACAACCTATCCTTGACCGGTTAGAACAGATTGAGGGGGCAATTTAAAAAAAAAAAAAAATTAGACATTCAATGTATTCTTCACTAAGGAACTTAAATAGATACTTCCTTAGCTGTGCCTTTGGGGAAGTGGGCAGGTCTAAACCTATTTGCATTATAAATGAACAGGGATTAAGCTCCGGCCAATATGAGACTGTCAGCTGCTCCTTGGAGGCCTGCAGAAGTCGCTGGCCACTCTCCACTTGGCATCGGCTTGGCTAAAGGCCTACATTGCTTAATCGTTATTCACCCAAGTGCTCAGGGCACTAACCTCCAGGGCCAATTTGCTATGGTTGGTGATCATCCATTAGCCATGCTGAGATCCATCTTGGCATACCAGCCCACCTAATGGATTTCTGTCCCACGGCCAACTGGATACATGCCTGCGAATGTCTATGTTCCAAGGGATTCTTATCCATTTGATGATCTGGGAGCAGCTCAGAGGGTTTTATTCCCGATGCAAAGACAATCTTTACCCAGGAGTTTTCTAATGGGCAACCTTCAATCACAAAGCAAAGGATCCACCCTCTTGACCTGGACTGGATCCTGTCTTCAAAATTTGACAAGGACCACCTACCTTATTTTTAAGAGTTGGGTGATTTAGGGTATTGTTGCATCAGTTGCAAAGAATAGCATCTATTTTAAGGGGCAGCTTAGCTACAAGCTGGTCATTTTAAGATTCCTGAGGCCATTGGAAACTGTATTGGCCAACACAACTGCCTTTGAATTCATTCTGGCTTCAAGAGCATGAAGTGGGTCACCAAATCTTTTGGTTGTACGATACTTTCTGGAGGGGAGGGAATGACCAGCCAGTAGAATAGAAAAATTGAAAAAACATTCAGTGGGTAACCAGAATGTGGGTTCATATTTGCAGAAGTCCTGAGACCATTGCCAGCAAGTTCTGAGCATCTCGGGGCAACCACAGTATGAATCCACCCCAAATAATGGATTGACAAAATTAGCTTTGATGCTTAGCATTGAGTCAAGGATCTTTCCATTGAAAACTATGAAGGCATTCCATGAGGAGGGGGGGGAGGAGGAAGGGGAGGAAGAGGGGGGAGGAGGAGGAGGAGGAGGAGGAGGAGGAGGAGGAGGAGGAGATCCAACCATATCCAACTCTTGGCAATTCTATGGGCCAGGTCTCTCCACATCTTCCAATCTTGCAATTTCCACATCTTCCAATCCAATCTGAGAATATCAGAGTTTGAAGGGACCTTGGAGGTCTTCCAGTCCAACCCCCCGCTCAAGCAGGAGACCCTGTACCATTTCAGACAAATGGTTGTCCAGTCCCTTCTTAAAAACCTCCATTGTTGGAGCATCCACACCTTCTGGTAGAACTTGTTCCACTGATTAATTGTATTATAAACATCAAGAAATTTCTCCTTAATTCCAAGTTGCTTCTCTCCTTGACTAGTTTCCATCTGTTGCTTCTTGTCCTGCCTTTAAGGTGCTTTGGAGAATAGCTTGACTCCCTCTTCTTTGGGGCAGCCCCTGAGATATTGGAAGACTGTTATCCCCTAGTCCTTCTTTTCATCAGACTAGACATACCCAGGTCTAGCAACCATTCTTTGTATGTTTTATCCTCCAGTCCCCTAATCCTCTTTGTTGCTCTTCTCAGCACTCTTTCTAGAGTCTTTTACACCATGGTGACCAAAATTAGATGCAGTATTCCAAGTGTGGCTTTATCAAGGCATTATAAAATGGTGTTAACACTTCACGTGATCTTGATTCTATTCCTTTGTTCTGGGTTCTGGCTGTCAGCTTTGATGGTATGTAGCCACCATGTTCTTTGGCACCTGGTTTCCTTTCACCACTAACTCTTCCCAAACCTATCAAACAACCACATTTATATGATTACAACTTTTCTGTAATGAAAATTGTCAAATGAAAAAGGCTTTCATTTTTATATTCTCTACTAGGATCTGCTTTGAGAGATCAACCCAAACAATGTGTGGGCCTACCAATAGAAGCCAAGCTAAGAAGCATCTCCACTAGACCTGGCTAATTGGACAGGTAGGCATGTCTATTTCTGTTTCCCAGTTGGAGAAGACAACCCAGCTTCCTGCTGACTTTCACTTGTCTTGCTTAATGGACTCCAGTGAGTTTTCCTGCTACAAGCCAGGAAGGGGATAATTTTGACCAGAAGCAAATGACCTCGGAGCCAAAGCACAGAATTGCAACACTTATTCAAAGCTGTCTGGGAAATCAGCAAAGCTTTGCCCCAAGGTAGGCTAGAAGCTGAGGGAAAATAGTCCTGGCTATTGGCTGTTCTCCAGAGCTTTGAGAATTTACACTTAAAATCATTACTGCAGCTGGCAGTCAACTCCACTGCAGAATCTTGCTAATAAACACTACCAATCAATTGCATCGTTAATCAACTGCCGTTTATTTCATTCATGTCCAGTGGGTTAATCCTGATCCATCTGGAAGGGTGGCAGGCATCAATCTTCTCAGCCATCACAAATGGTCTGCAAGAGAGATCGGAATTGTCTCTACAGATCCTGAGATTCCAGATTAGTGACTTCTCTCAAGAGTCCTTCTTTGGCAAAGGAAGCATCTCAGCATGAAATGCCCTCATTTGTTGTTCTACTGAACTCATAAAATAAGCTGAAAATACAATGCTCATTTCTCATTCTTTTTTTTTTAAAATCAGATCTGACACGATGAGAACTCTCCTTAGCTCTATTAGATCCGTGGTTAAAACAAGCTGCAAGCTAGAGAATGCATTTTCAGCCCAAAAAATTGAAATAACACAATCCACTTTTGAGGAGGAGATGTCCCTCTTCCTTTCTACAGCTTGTTCAGTGACCTGCAACCCTGATGTAATTAAAGAACCCACCAAATCATAGAAGTTGGGCCAACTTCTCCACGCAACCCAAACCAGCAATTATGGCCAGAGGAACCGTTGCCAAAGTTCAAATGCTTTTTGACCGAAATAAAAAGCAAACTCCGAACCCAACAGGCAGACCTTTCAATTACAATTCTATTTTGGAAAGGAGCATCTGGAAAGTTCTGAAGGGTTTGGTATGCAACCCCTGAGTGTGGTCAGATGAAGAGATAGAGACGCTTCCTTGCGTTGCTAAAAAGAGCAACGTTTGAGGCTGGTGGGGGGAAAGGCTGAGGGGTTGTGAGTTGTGATATTCTGACAAAAGAGAAAAAGGGCAAAGAGTATTTTCAGCCCTGACTTCAAGGGAGCCCTACCCGCCCAATTTTGATTTTAGAGCAATCCTTAAAATTTATTCCCTCCAACTTTGATGTCCTTCTACTAAGAACTGGGTTATCTAAAAGAGCACCAGAGCAAGCTTTGGCAATTAAACACCCCACTATTTTTCACCAACAATGAGATCTTTCCAGCTTCTCCGTGGTCCTTCTGTAGCCTTTATTTATTCCAGGTGTCATCAAAGGTATTTGTGATTCTCTGACTTTCCAGAGGCAATTGTTCTGGCAAAGCAAAGAGCTGTTGAGACATCAAGGAGCAAAGGGGCACCCTCACCTCAGAGAGGAATGACAGAGATGGGGGGGAGGTCAAGTAGCTGCAGATGTCACCCTTCCAAAACAGAAGAAAACAAGACAGTGAAATGCTTCTTCTCCTTTTTGTTTTCCTTGCAAACTCAGCATTGGCAACGACCAACTAGAATGGGGCACGCGACTTCATCCTTCATCCTGGTATCAGTGCTTCCTTCCAACATTTTAAACCAGGGGTCTCCAACCTTGGTAACATTAAGACTTGTGGACTTCAACTCCCAGAATTCCTCAGCCAGCAAAGCTGAGAGTCGAAATCCACAAGTCTTAAAGTTGCCAAGGTTGGAGACCCTCGGTTTAAACCACAACATGGTGTAGGCTTTTATTGGCCCACTCTACACTCCTCCACCCTGAAATTAAGTCCTAAACGGTGGAGAAAATGATAGCACTGCTAAAAAAAAAAAAAAAAGAAAGGCCCTTTGAGGGAAGGAATGTTTAAAAAGAGAGCAGAGGGAAAGGACAAATGCGAGCTAAAAGTAGCAACTGATTAACAGATGAAGCCTCCGTAAATTATTTCCACTGACCAAAACAGAAAACCTTTGCAGGCTGTTGGAGAGAGGAGTTGGCAGGGCTTCCATAAGGAAGAGCTCCGAGGCCTTGACACAATCACTGAGAAAGGCCTCATCTGCATCTTTCCCTTAGACCAGGGGTGTCCAACCTTGGCAACTTTAAGCAACTTTAAGCAAAGCTGGCTGAGGAATTCTGGGAGTTAAAGTCCACAAGTCTTAAAGTTGCCATGGTTGGACACCCCTGCCTTAGACACTGCAGGGTATCAAAATTGATGGTGATAACTACATGAATGATGAGATAGGCCTGATCTTATGAATACAACAAGCACCCTTGGCTCTATCTCATCCATCTTTCTCCAAACTTGCAGCTACAGATGTGTTCAAAGTGGACCTTCCAAATTTTCAATGGCCCATTGGAAATTCTGGGAATTGTAACCCCGATAGATCTGAAGGGTATCCGATTTTCTTGCCTGACCATGGTCTTTCTTCAGATAAAAAGGTAAAGGAACATCTATGGAGAGTCTCAATCATCCAGGCCATGCTTGTTTCCAAGGTGCTTGTCCAAAAGGCAACTGGACTTCCTTGGTTTTTCCTTGAAAACATTTCACTTCTCATCCAAGAAGTTTCTTCAGTTCTCTTCAGTTCTTCTGATGAAGCTTCGTGGTTGAGAAGCTAAAAGTTTTCAAGGAAAAAAAAAAAACCAAGGAAATCTTGTTTCCTTTTGGAAAAAGCACTTTGGGGACAATGGTAAAGGGACTGAACTTTGCACATCATTTGCATGTTCAACTGCTCATGTAGATGTACACCATGTGGGACATCAGTTCATCCTGAAAATAGTTTGTTGCAGGTTTGATCTTTTGCTGGTTCTTATGTCCGCTGCTCTGCTCCTCATGGCTCTTTCTTGGCTTTGAGAAAGGATGGATGGATCAGCTCATGAGAGAGCTGGACTCTTAACCAACCCACACTGTGGGCTTCTACAAGCTGATCACATGGCAAAGTTCCCCTTTTCCCAATTTGGAGGCCACCATAATAGGTGTTTGGCTGTATTTGGCTCGAGTGGCTTAAAAATACCCTGAGCTAAGGATTACGTTTAGCCTCACTGAGGTGAATGGCTCCATTTAAATGGAAATAGAGAGCTGTATTATTAGTAACTCTTTCCAAAAGGCAAATTAGAAAGGATTTCTGTCAGCTGTGGAGGCGAAGAACTTTGCAGAAGATTGCTGCCCACCAGCAACAATGCTTGGAGACTCGCATTCCCCTGGAAGGCAGCTCTTGGGCAAAGCAGAAGCTTAGAAGATAAGAGAGACAAGGAAACTAACAGGATGTCTGAGTGGTAGGCAAAACAATTCGAAATGAATGAATAAAAACTAGTTCATGAATACACATCAGCTTCTTCAAATGGTTGCCTTCTACAGGTTGGCTGAGTCCCTGTCAAAAGCTGACAGAAGAAGGGAACAAGACCTGAGAATTAAAGTCTGGTGATGGTCCTATCAAGGTGGAGCTGCCACAGTTCATTGAGTTGTGGTTGTCAAGGAATTCATAGGCAGATATTTTTAGATCTTCAACCCCAGAATATATTCAGAGAAACATCTGGAATATGATCAGATAGCTGCCAGTAGAATTCCGAAACAAAATCACAAATCGCATCTCAGTTGCTTTGACCTGGTCATGCAGGGGAATTCACCAGAGAAAGCAATTATTGTTTGGGTGAGTGGTAAAAGGAAACCAGGCCACCAAAGAACACGGTGGGTGGACACCATCAAAGCTGACACCAACCAGAGCATAGAACAACTCAAAGAAGCAGTACAAAATTGGAAGATATGGAGAGACCTGGCCCAGGGAATGGCCAAGGGTTGGACTCAACTGAATGGGTAACCTCCTCATCATCAACAGAATTCCCAAACCTGAACTAGGAGCACAAGAAAGTCCACCTTCACAAGATTCAGATCTTTCCTGGGGCAGGTCCTCCATGATCTGTTTGGGGGGGAAGAAATACTGCCCATTCCTGTCACCTGTATGGTGAAGATGTTTCAAACAAAGTTGAATTTCAGTTTTGTTAGCTGATCTGCCTCGAAGCCAATCCTGGCAAGAGGGTCCCACAACTTGTTTTGCCAGGCACGTTGTCTGTCAGAGGCCTCGACTGGAAGGGAGTTACACCCCGCCCCCCAAGCTGCCAAACCCAGGGTTTAGCTGAGAATAATTCTTAACACTTGAAAGCAGGAAAATGTGGGAACTCAGAAAGGGTGTTCAAGAGAACATACGGGAAATATCAGTGGCTTTTTTTAGACCTGAGTAATAAGGCAAAGAATTGGATCATTTTGGCAATATTAAACAGCCTGGCTGTCTCACTGCAGCAGGAATTCGCTTTGCTGTGTGTGTGCTTGTGTATATGTGTGTGTTTAATTTATATCAGTTTGGAAGGATAAATATCTCATTAAGGGTGGGTACTTCAAAAATGTAGCAGAAAGCATGTGTTCACACTCAAAGTAAGATAAATATTGGAAGGGAAGGAGGGAGGGAGGAAGGAAGGAAGGAAGGAGAGCTGATATTCAGCAGGTTCTGACCAGTTCTGGAGACCAGTAGCGGAAATTTTGAGTAGTTCGGAGAACTGGCAAATCCCACTTCTGACTGGAGATTTTACAGTCTCCTTCCCCTGCCATGCCCACCAAGAAAGGAAGGCAGATGAAGGCTGAGGGTGGGAGAGAGGGAGGGAGAAAGAAAGGCATTACTCTCTTAATGATGAAAGTGCTCGATTTTATACATCCATGAACAAGTGAATCCATCCCTGAGCCAAGAAATCACAGAGGATGGGAGGAATATCAGAAGCAGCCAGGGGCCTTGCTGGAAGAACCACCAGTAAATATGTCATCCTCGCCCAGACAAACCCCAGCAGGTCTTCGCCTGTAAATGTAACAGCCCCAAACCCGAGGTGGCCGAGGTGACTGCAGGAGCTAAGACAAGATAAAAAGCCTCCAATCTATTTAATCTCTGGTTTTTAAAAGAGAGAGAGAGAGAGAGAGAGAGAATCCTTTTGCAGCTTAGCATGAGAGATCGATGAGCAGAAATGGAAGGCATATGATTTCAAAAGAGACAGAGCTAGTGGCAGCGGGGTGTGTCTGTAAGTGTGTGTATGTGCACCTTCAGCAGAGGGACTTCAAACGATTAGGAGGTAGAATCACAGTTGGCACCGTCCCATTCCAAGCCACATCCATCAAAGGGAGTCAATGGGCTGCTCTGCCACTTTTGTCCCTTCCTCCCTCCCTCCCTCTCTCCCTCCCTCCTTCCATCTTTTCCTTCCTTCCTTTCAAAGCCAATGCAGTCCTACCTCGCACCAGCAGAGGGACAGCATCACAGATCACAGGGGGTGATAGCACCACTCAGTGCTGCCCTAGTGAGGCCAAGTGTGCTCCCGTTCTGGTCACCAGGGCACAAAGCAGAAGGTCAGAGTTGGAAGGGAGCTTGGAGGTCTTCTAGTCCAGTCCCTGTCCAAGCAGGAGATCCGCTATCATTTCAGGCAAGTGGCTGTCCAGTCTCTTCTTGAACACCTCCAGTGTCTAAGTCCAGAGGTGTGTCACGAGTCCTCCACTGCTCCACTTGTAGTAGAACACCTTATGCTACCAGGGTTGAAATTTTGGACCTGGACAACCTAGAACTACGCCGCCTACTGTCTGACCTAAGCTTAGTACACAAAATTGTCTTGTACAACCTCCTACCTGTCAACGGTTACTTCAGCTTCAACTGCAATAACACACAGGCAAACAGTAGACACAAACTCAAAATAAACCACTCCAAACTTGATTGCAGGAAATACGACTTCAGCAACAGAGGGGTCAATGTCTGGAATACTCTACCTGACTCTGTGGTTACATCCTCAAACCCCCAAACCCTTTAACCTTAAACTGTCTCCCGTGGACCTCACTCCCTTCCCAAGAGGTCTGTAAGGAGGCGTGCATAAGCACACCAGTATGCCTACTGTCCCTGCCCTATTGTTCCCATTTATTCCTACTCATTTATTATATATATATACTTATATCTATTCATACATATATGTTTCTATGTTCATACTTATACTTGTTTTCTCATACATGCTTGACAAACTAAATTAAATAAAATTAAGTGATTGAGCACCTACAAATTCTGTTGGCAAGTCATTCCACTGATTAAATATTCTAACAAAAAAGAAGATGCAGAGAAATTGTTCAGAGAAGAGCAACAAAGATAATCAGGAGGCAGGAGACTAAAGTGTATAATGAACATTTAAGAGGACTAGATATATCTAAGCTTATTGAAGAGAAGGATCGGCTGATACCCTGCTAGCTTTCTTCCAGTACTTGAGGGGCTGCCACAGAGAAGAGAGGGCCCACTTATTCTTCAAAGCACCTGAGGACAGAACAACAAGAAGCAATGGATGAAAGCTCATCAAGGAAAGATCTTAGCCAGAAATAAGAAATTAACCAATGGAACAGCTTGCCTCCCAAAATTATGAGCGCTCGCTCCATCACTGTAGGCTTTCAAGAAAAGATTGGGCAACCATTTGCCTGAGGTGGAATAAGGACTCCTGCCTTAGACAGGGGCTTGGACTAGAAGATCTCCAAGGCCCCTTCCAGCCTTACAATTCTACAAAAGCCTCTCTGAGGGTTGCACAAACCAGAATTCACCAAAGGGTTCCGGACATTCTGTTCAGCTGAAGGCAGATTCAGCCACCCAGAGATGTTGCCCCCTAAATATGGGCAGATGAGAGAAACGGGCACTGAGGAAAACATCAAGATTTTCTCATTTAAAAAAGGCAAATCCTGTTTTGTTTTGTTTTTACAGTGGATTGGCTTATTCCTAAAATGGCTGCAGCTGATAAGAGTCCATTAGTTAGTTAATTTTTTTAATCAAAGCACTGGTAGGTAGATAAGATGACAAACTTATTAGAAGCCAACACACACAAGGAAGCCAGTATAAATTCCCTGGAGTTTTCTCACAATACTTTCCAAGAACTCTTAGCTTCTCAGCCAAGCGAAGTCCCCAATCTGGGAGGCAGCTTTGAAGGAGAGAGTGAACTATGATCTCAATGCTTTGTGGCAATGGGGTTGGTATTGTCATCTGCAAGAATTTATTTTTGAAGGGGGCAGGGATGCTTCAGACGAACACGAGGGTTAGCATGCTCTCCTATTGGAAACAGATGCCAGCACACACACACACCCCAAAATTATCTGGGAGACACGTGTGAGAAGGGTTGGCTCTTTGTGAACAGACATACAGTTCCTACATTCCAAGAATGGCCATGGTAGAGCTAACTCCCCTCCTTATTTGTAAGGCTTCTCACAAATGTTCTCCAGATGTTCCTCAAGGCCGAGGGGACATGGCATATAATTTCAGAAGTGGTCGGGGAGGGTCCAATTTGTCCTAGAGCTCTCCTGCACCCCAGCGTGGAGGAGACTGTGGGCATATGCCTTCTCCTTCGTGGAGACCACAATCAACCAGCCCGTGAGTTCACTCAGCTTGAATCCTTTTCTTGGCAGATCTGAAAACTTGGTCTAGGAAATGGCAGGATGAGTCACCCACACATCCCTAAGTTAAATATAAACCCTAATTGGTCCCAGGTTGGATTCTTTTTTTCCTTTTTTTAGCAATTTCAGCAGTCTGGATGGAGGGATCCTGCCTCAAATAACTCACGTGTCTGCTTTGCAGTTTTCCTTCCTGGCTCTGCTCGGCATCAGCTGAAGCTCTTTTGTGACCCATAGAGCTAAATTCAAAACCTTCCTTTGCAAAGGGTGCCTCCTCAGTGCCAAATTAAACCATAATTAGACCTCATGCGCCTTTGCGGATTGAATCTCTCACTTGGCCTCCTACCCTCAACCTGCTAATTGTTCTCGTACCTGATGAAAAGCACAAAAATATCAAAAATCACTCTGCTTGCTTTCCACCCTGGCCCATCCCACACACATGCATGCACACCATTTCTTGAAAGGTGAGCATTATCTTCCAAATGCAATTCTTTACATTGTTCTGTTTGACAGATGCTTTGGAAGAAATTATGTGCAGACGTGTCTCCAAGGAAGAAGAATCTTTCCAAAAGCTGCAAATTTCACAGCACAAAAGTTGTTACAGTTTTTAGAGTAGAAGCCATTTCCTCTCTGACCACCAAGGGGCCCACAAGAGAATATGGGTTTTTTTTTTTTGTTCAAAACAAAAATGATGGGTTACGCCCAAAGCAAAAAAGTAGGATGTTCAACCTAGTTAATACCAATGGCCTACTGAAGAAAATATTAGTTAGGTCACATCTGAATATAGACTTACCCAATTTCACATTTTTTAAAAAAATCAGCTCAGGAACCAAAGCTAAATTACCCTTGAAAATTGTGCTAAATTTTCCAATGCAGCTCACCAAAGGAATAGCATACATTATTGGACCAAAATTGCATCTACGCACAGAACTATATACATATGAAGATATATTGTATTATGAAAGAGACATTCCTTGTGGCATTTTGGAGGTTAAGGGGAAGAATTTCCCTATTACCTAACGGACTTGTAAAACCTTTGTAGCACCAGAACATGTAGATCTCAAGCACTATGTCAAGGCCTATGCTAGTCCCAGCTAGACTGAGAACATTCATTACGATGCAATTGCTAAAATAAGATGTTGTTCATTTGTTGGTATTTCCCTTACATACTGTTTGGTAACAAAACAAATGCAATCTTATTAAACTTGTCTACTTGGGTAAAACTTCCAAAGGATCTGGACAGCTACTGGCTTGCACAGCAGTCTGCAATCCAACACCTAAAAATATCCCAGCAGCTAATGTCTATATTCATCATTTTGGAAACTTCTAGGACCGGAATGAGCAACTACGGCCTCTTTATGACTTGTAAACTCCCATAATTCCTGAGCCAGCCATGGAATTCTGGGATTTGAAGTTTATGGGTCATAAAGGGGCCATAGTTGTCCACTATGTCCACTCTAAGTCTAGGAGATGATACTGCAATCCTGAAAGTCAATAAGTCGCAACTCTGAAGCCACCCTAAACCAGTGTCACACCATTTTGCCTGATCCTTGTAAACCTTGGAGTTGCTCCAAGCCCAAGATTCATTGCCTTGAGAAGCTTTCAATTCTAATTCATGAAATGAAAAAGTAGCAGGATTTGTCTGCACCCAGATTTTGCCCCATGGGAATAAAACATGAGAATTGGACACACATGTAGAAATGGGGCTCATTTGCATAATGGATTGGGCGCACAAAAATCTTGGCAGAAAATGCTGTGTGGCTTGAGCAGAGAATAGAAGAGTTGGAACTGAAATGAATAGAAGAAGGTCGCATTCTTTGACCTCCAGAAGATTGGGGCAGGGGTCTTGTCCTTATTTTATTTTGGTCCAATATCTGAGGGGCTGCCCCAAAGAAGAGGGAGTCAAGCTATTTTCCAAAGTACGTGAGGGTAGGACAAGAAGCAACGGGTGGAAACTCATCAAGGAGAGAAGCAACCTAGAACTAGGAGGAATTTTGCTTACAGTGAGAACAAGAAAGAGTGAAGAGAAGAACACCCAAGACGATGAGGGAATTGGAGGCTAAAACATCTAAAGAATATTGGTTGCTGGAATGGGGCATGTCTAGTTTAATGAAAAGAAGGACTAGGGGAGTAGATCTCAGGGGTTGCCATAAAGAAGAGGGAGTCAATTTAGTCTCTAAAGAACCTGAAGGCGGGACAAGAAGTGATCGATGGAAGCTAATCAAGGAGAGAAGCAACCGAGAACTCAGGAGAGATTTCCTGACAGTGAGGACAATTAATCAGTAGAACTGCTTGCCTCCAGAAGGTGTGGATGCTCCAACACTGGAAATTTCTAAAAAGAGATGAGACAACCATTTGGTGTAGGGTCTCCTGGTTGGAAGAGGTCTGGACTAGAAGACCTCCAAGGTCCCTTCCATCTCTGTTATTCTGCTATTCCTTCATGGGATGCAAAAAATCTCAGCATCTAAATCAGGGCTGTCAAACTCCTGGCCTGCAGGCTGGACGTGTCATGCGCTGGTCACGCCCACGCCCGGTTTAGCAATGGGAGGGAAAGTCCTGATACGTCAAGTGATGCCACCACGAGGACGTGAGTTTCACACCCCTGATCTAAATGGAGGTAGCTGGAATGAAATGTCATGCCTATATACGCCCTTGTGCTTTTCTTTAAATGTTCCAAAATATTGGAGAAAAGAAAGAAAGAAAGAAAGAAAGAAAGAAAGAAAGAAAGAAAGAAAGAAAGAAAGAAAGAAAGAAAGAAAGAAAGAAAGAAAGAAAGAAAGAAAGAAGAGAGAGAGAGAGAGAGAGAGAGAGAAAGAAAGAAAGAAAGAAAGAAAGAAAGAAAGAAAGAAAGAAAGAAAGAAAGAAAGAAAGAAAGAAAGAAAGAAAGAAAGAAAGAAAGAAGGAAGGAAGGGGGAGAGAAAAAAAGAAAGAAAGGATCTCTTTCTTTCTCTCTTTGGGAGCCTGTTTCCTTCCCTCTGCAGTAATTTTGACAAACAAATCTTCTGTCTAAGCCATTGCTTTTTGTTTTTTTGTTTTTCTGGCTGGCTGGTTGAAAATATTGACCTAGCGTGAATCATTGATAATATGTCGGAAAAAAACCCTCCACAGTCATTATTTTGAATGACAGAGGAAAACATCCCATTGCTCTTTTCTGTATGGCACAGCCTTAACTCAGAAAGCATCCAAATCTCAACCAAGCAACTTTAGGAAGAATTGGCATTCAAATCCTATTTCTCAGGATGAGGTTCTCTACCCAGGGACCCTGGCTGTTAAGTTCTGCGCATGGGTGCAAGGAGCGGAGACGAGGCAGTGAACAGTGAACTTCAACTCTTTATTAATCATTCTGAACAGAGCAAAATCCTCGGGCAGCAGCAGCCCTTTTATAGGTTAGCCAATGAGAAACATGGAAGTGTGGATGTGCAAAGTACTGCTAACTCTTTGGTATCTGGCTTGGGTTTCTCACCACTACATCACCTCCCACCTGGAGAAATGAAGTCATCGGACCACAAGTGACCTTTCTTCCCAGGGGAAGCCCAGCCTGACTGGGAACAAAAGCGTTGGTCAATTAGCATCAGGCACACTGAAGTTGTATAGACTGGTGAGTGAAGCAGCTGCATTTCAAATAATGCGTTGGGCCAAGAAGAATCGAAGAAAAGACACTGTATAGATGAAGCACTATGATATTGAAAGAAAAGTACCTGGAGTTTTGGCCTCAAGTGATTTCATCTGCAGGACAGGAATGTAGAATGGAATGGAATGGAATGGAATGGAATAGAATAGAATAGAATAGAATAGAATAGAATAGAATAGAATAGAATAGAATAGAATAGTTGAGTCGAACAGAAAAGAAAAGAATAAAATATAATTCTTTATTGGCCAAGTTTGATTGGACACACAAGGAATTTGTCTTTGGTGCATATGCTCTAATGTACATAAAAAGAAAAGATACATTCATCAAGAATCATAAGCTACAACATTTAATGATAGTCATAGGGTACAAATAAACAATCCAATCATACTAGGAAACAATATAAATCGTAAGGATACAAGCAACAAAGTTACAGTCATACAGTCACAAGTGGGAGGGTGATAAGGAGTAATGAGAAGATTAATAGTGATAGCAGTGCAGACTTAGTAAATAGTTGGACAGTGTTGAGGGAATGAGTTGTTTAGCAGTGATGGCGTTGGAGAAAAAACTCCCCTTGTGTCTAGTTCTGATGTGCAGTGCTCTATAGCGTCATTTTGAGGGTAGGAGTTGAAACAGTTTATGTCCGGGGTGTGAGGGGCCTGTAGATATTTTCACAGCCCTCTTTTATCTCCCTTGGTTATGAGGTCCCAAGGGATCTGGGACCTCATAACCAAGCAGGCCAGGCTATGTATGCTTCTCCTGCAGGCCTAGAAAAGCTGGAAAGGAAGAAATTGAATAACAGTGTCATAAGAATCTTGTTCAGCGTCTTGGCTTGGTGATCAAATCCCCCCCAAATCATGAAGCTTCCATAGTGCTCACAGCCAATCTTTTTCTTGGGATCTGCCTAACCCTTTTGAAACCATCAAACTATATACGGCGTCAGAGATGGGAAGCCTTTTCAGATTTTACTGGACCTCAGATCTCAACAAAAAATACTTTGATGCCCAAAAGCAAATGGGCATCATTTATTTGTTTTCCTACCTCAGATTGACTTCATCTTTCTGAAGTTCTCTAGAGGTGCTGAGCATCGTTTGTACCAAGTCCAGTCCAGGTATTTTGTTACGCTATGCCATCTTCCCACCACTGAGATGAATAGGAGGGTAACCAGCTAGCTATTTTCTCCTCTTTGATGACACTCATAATCTCTGGCTGAGGGAGCTACTTCTGTTTTCTAAATGATAAGGCCAGATTTGCAACTCAGGAGGTTTTAATTCTCTTGCAAGATTTGTGGTAATCCAAGGAAAGAGACAAAACAAAGGAGACAGAAAGTTGACAAAATCAGAAATGAAGAGGCAATAAGCCACCTGGAAAAGCCGAGGGAAATCATCAAAACTATTCAATAAGCGAAAGTTAGAATATTTTGGACATGTGATGTGACACCCGGAAAAATATGGCATCCTTCACTTAATCTTCCAAGGAAAGATTGAAGGCAAATGAAGTCTCGGCAGAAGAAGAACATAATGGCTTCAAAATCTAAAGGGCTGATTTG